>JAQSNX010004233.1:0-56611 GCA_029532605.1 Oreochromis grahami
GTACTATGGTCACTTAAATACTACATGTTGTCTTCATATTACATAATGTTCAACAAAGTCTAGATCCTGGTTACCGTAAAAATTGAATGGGTCTACAACTACCATCCTCCTATCTTTATCCTGGTTGCAGGGGGGCTGGGAAATAACGCTGAAGTGATAGGTTACACCCTGGACAGCTCACCAGTCTATCACATAGAAACAAACAACCATTTGCACTTACATTCACGGGTAATTTAGAACCACCAGTTAACCTAACTCTATTAACTGCATGACTTTTAACTGTGGGAGGAAACCAGAATACCCAGAGAGAAACCAGTGCAAACTAGCCAGAACGTGGATTTGAACCCAGGACCTTCTTACTGTAAAGCAACAGCACTAACCACCATGCCAACAATCTAGGAAATACAGGAAAGCTATGATTTCCTGTATTTGATACAGAATTTTTTTGTTTCTGTCCTTGATGGGTTAATCTACAATATACAGCAATAGCGTATATTGTGTGTGTAGCTGTCTGCCTATTATAACTCCATTGATTTTCCTGCAGTTTGACATCTTGTGCAATCTTGTGAATTTCATGAGTTCAGCAACTAACAACTCTTACTAGATTGTATCAGGTCATCTCAACAAGAACAAATTAAGTTGTTGAATTTCGTACAGATCCTTCATGATTTAATTACGTTCATAGAAACATGAAATTATTGTGTTCAAATTACAAATTAGACTTTTTTAATGTGTAACAACCACGCAATTTACTTTTTTGGTATACCAAAAAAGTAGAGGCAGCTGCTCGACTTGACTGAGATGGATGCCTTCCTGAAACCACGATCCAAAGCGCGTGAGCCCGTGCAGTGTCGCGGGATTTAACATTGCTATATTATTGACTTACTTCACTTGAACATGATATGAACAATTTAATCTAGCCTCCAGGCATATCATATAGTTTCTACACTATATAGTTACACATAACTTTAAAACATGAGGCAATTGTGTTAAATACACGCAAGATGCTTACATAAATCCTAGAGCTGGCCAATCCCTTTTTTTCAGTGTATAGTGTGAGTTTGTGTCATCCTAAAGTATTTCTGTTTTCTCTTCCTGTATCTCTGCCACTCTCTACAGAAGGAAACTATTGAAAAGGGGAGGGAGTGTGTCCTCAGGGCACTACCTCTTTACCTGAATGAAGACCCAAGCATCCTCTTCAAAGAATAATTGGTTGGTAATTTTAGTTTAGTTTTTTATCTGTATTAAAACAAATTTTGAATAACTAATGTTGTTGCATGTTGTAGTGTTGTTGTTGTTGTAATTTGCATGGAACCTGTTTAAATGTTTTTGGGAATCTTCTTGTATACCCAAACTATTTATATTCATTGTTGAATCTGTAGTCTAAAATAGTGGCGCACAGGGGTGCACATTCCTAATATCATTAAAGGGTAGCTTTGGCTCTTTTTTTTTTTTAAACTGGATGCCATTTTCCTATGTTTTTGTGTCTAAGCTACAGCTACAGCTGTTCAGAGGGAGCTGGAACAAATTACCCTTGCTATCTTCACCATCGAAAGAGCTGATGCCAGCACTCCTCCAGCCGATGTGGGTATAACCATCGAGGGTGTTCTGCATGACCTGGAAGACATGGTCTCCGCATGTGCACTAATGGGTGGGATATATGCACTAAATCTCAGTTAACCTCGAGACTGAAAGCTTTCTTTGAAGTACTTCAGAAGCTCTTCCTTCATCTGGATGTCAGCAGACTCTTGACCAAGGTACAAATGCTCAAGAATAAACTGAATGAATAAGCCAACCCTTAATTTGGATGATGAATGTTCTGTCAGATGGACAGAAATTTATCGGAGGCTGAATGGGAATAAAATGGTAATTTGTTGAAAATGACAGATAAAGGGAAAAACTACATTTAAGAGAAATTTAGAAAATTTTGAAAAGTTTGTAAACTGCAATACATACTAAGAATAAGGGTAAGTTAGGAATGCAGGATGAATGACTATTTATTATTATTATTATTATTATTATTATCATCATTATTATTATTATTATTATTATTATTATTATATTTTGCATTGTTGATTGGCGTTGTGTTCTGCACGTTCTCACTCCCAACTCGTCAAATGTGTGACGCATGGTCAGGCTCCCTCTGCTTCACTTATCGACTTTGATTGCGCAGGGTATCATCATTATTATTATTATTATTATTATTATTATTACCCCCTCGCATTGTTAAAGGAGAATTGACGTGCAGGGTCCTCCTCAAATTGAATACTATAGAGCTCCCTAAACGTTGTTTATTGACGACAAGAGATTGCCGTGGAAGAGCCTGTTGTCCGTATATTTATACATTTCCAAAATCACATTGTAGTGACGTGTACTGAACACAATATATTATATAATGTAAACAACTACCTGAGAAACAGCAGATACAGCAGATAAATTAATTATAGGCCATTACTTTTGTATCGTTTATTGCATTTATGGAGGGAGAGGTGTATGCTGGGTAATGGCACAGCTAGCGACACGGTGACTTTATTCACCCGCTTCGGCTGTTATCAGTCCATACAATGGGCGTTATTAGCAGAAATCAGTCCCATAGATATGGGCCATCCACCTGCTAGATTGTTCAGAAGGTTGTTATCATCCATCCAGATGGAGGATCAGTAACAGGAGCGTGGGAAGACTCCAGAATCCACTCTGGCTGGAATCCGGTGGATACAGCAGTGTTACAGGTAAGACCATTTAAACGGACAGCATTTATAGAATGACTATTAAAAGTCAGCGAGTGTCAATAATGTTAATGTGGTTATGTTAGTAATACACCGAGTGCTAATATAACAGCTTTAAGATGCATTTGTAGATATTATTACGTGTTTTACCGTCTTTATGGTGCTAGCTTAAAGTTACGGTGTAAACGTTAGCTTATATTGTAGTAAAGCTGTTACTGTTAAACGATGTTAGCACAGAAATATTAGCTTCTGTCATGACTGATGAAGTTACTAGTTAATAAAGTTTCCAGTAAAGTGATTAATCGCAGCCACAGATTGACAGTAAATATCTCGATTAGCTTCAATGCATCTGTAATAAATATGTGCAAGTTTCAGTGCTTCGTTTAAACTGTATGATACTTATACTGACCCAGGGTCAGTGTAAATACAATCCTAGCTGTGTGAACAAAGCCTGGCTCCTTTAATCCTGCATGACAAACCTCAGGATGCAGGTTATTATTACTCTTTCCTGCTGGCACACCTGTCACACCTGAGAGTCAGCTAGAAGCTTACAGTGACGTGGACATCATGCAAAGACTGCCAGACTCTGTAATACTGTAAATGATCAGTGACTCAGGTTAACACTAAACTTTAAACAGTCCCTCTGTGTCTCTGTGTGTGCTGAACATCTGGAATCAGGATTTCATTCAGGCTGCATTGACTGTGGGACTTTTCTGTGTTAAAAGCAGGTTGAAGACGGCTCAGAAACATTTGAAGATTAAAATTTAGCATTATGGCTGCTGGTGGTTTGTAAAGCTTCTACTCAGCTGTATTTTTGTTACTAATTTATGTTTGTTGTTGTTTAACACAGATTTCAGAAGAGCAAAGATGAGCACTGTTGCTTAATCCTTAATAGTTTAACTGGATTGGAAAAAAAAAAAAATCCAGATTCTTCTTCCACAGAAGTTTCATTTGTCAGTGTGGGTCTGCTGAGTCACCTGAAGAACTCATTTCATTCTCCATGATGTTCATTTACAGAAATGTTTCACAGGAACTGATTCCTCCCAAAGGGTGAACTAGTGTGTTTTTCATATCTCATTATGAATGTACTTCTTAAATGAAGGCAAGTGTTTGTCCTTTTTTGTTCCTCAGGTACAGTACGTGATATTAAGGGCAGGCGGTCATCACTGGGGGAAGAAAAGAAGCAGACGTACTTCCAAGAGGGAGCTGCAGTGAGGACACAGCCTGGTCACTGAGGTCAGAGGTCAGAATCTGAAACAGCCCAGGTTTATATTCTAGGGGTTATAAAAAATTCTAAATGTATTTATAAAGAAACCTTTAAATAATATTTTAAATAATAATCATAATTATGATTATTATTAGAAATATCAAACATTTAAGTGGATTTTCTGTCACACGTATTGTGTTAGCCCTGCGATAAACTGGCAGCCTGTCCTGTCTTTGTCCTGTATCAGCTGGGATAGGCTTCATCCTCCCGCGACCTTGAATTGAATTGGATACATTGTATTCCAATTATGTAATCTCATCATTTACAAACTCAAGGTATCCAATCAAAATGTAAGCAATAATATAAAAATGGGAAAGCAGAAATAAGTGTGACATGAATGTAAATGTGTGAGCTGACATAGAGGACAGCTACATGTAGTCTGAAAAACCTTTGTTGTCAAGTTTGCAGGTCTATCACGAGACATTCTTACATAGAAGAGACTGTTAAAGTCTCTAACTCAGTGAAGCATTATTGGTCCCGTCTGTTTGGATAAATATAGTAAGTTGATGTTTGTCCATTTATTGACACATTTTCTTAAGTGCTTATCCAGTTCAGGATCACAGTGGAGCTGCAGCTGGATATGTTCAGTAAAGAAACCTTACAAAAGTTAACATAAACCTGCATCTCTGTACGTTGTTGTCCACAGGATGAGAAAATCAAACTGGAAGACTGTGGAACATGTTAATAAATGTTTTGTGTTTATGCCTGTGTCTTTCACAGGAGGCGCTGAAAGGTTTCCCTAATAGTTCCTGGTGAATCAAAGCAGAACCATAAAGGTTGCTGGACTGCATGATGGCCTTACCCCTGAGCAGTCATCCTGTTAAAGGAGGAACCAGTTAGAAGCTGTTTTCAAAGTAGCTGAGCAGATTTCATCTCAAGTAAGCGATTAACTGTTTGTTTGTTTGTTCTGCCACTTAAAGAACATTTAAGGACGTCTTTTGAGTGTTTAGTTGAATTAATTCTACTGGCTCTCATGGTCATTTGTGATTATGGACATATTTTTCATGTTCATCAACCATTTAGTAAATTCTATCTATTTAGTAATATCTGTCAGCTATAAAATATAATATAAATATAAAAATATCTAAATATCTCCTGCCCTTTATATTTTAATGATGTAAGACCAGACGTCTGTTATCGTGTTACATTAGCATTCCTCACATATCAATGAGATGCTGTACAGTACAATCCTACTGACACAGCAGAGGGATAACAGCGGCTATTCAACATCGTTGCACAACACATTCGAGCTGCATGATGCAGACAAAGTGACTAAATCATCTTTTTGTGGTCTATTGTCTTCAAACCAGCAGACAAAGCCGATGGCAGAAGATGTTTGGAGAAGAACTTCAGGCCGTGGACTGAAAAGGTATTTTTTTTTTTCTTGTTATCAAAAGACATTTGGAGTGACGGCTTCTACAACTGTGCTGATGTAAAGCTTACAGTCTAAGAAGTCACAGTGTTGATATTCAGCACAAAGAGAAAAGCTCACTTGTTTGAATTTATTTACAATCATAGTTTTTATAAATTCTGACTGTAAACAGCTTTTACAGCTTTGATATTGTTTGACACTCGATATCAGGTGATGGTATTTAATTTAAAGGTTTCTTTGTCCCAATGAGCCATTTACACTGACCAGTGTTTCACTTTAACTGTAACACATTCATTATTTAGATCCAACATTTCTAAGAGAAATAACTGAATGTAAAAAATGGCAGCCCTCAGGCCAGGTTTATAGAGATATATGCATGCATTATGAAATTTATGTATCCCAGATAATTGTTATTCATCTAGTCCTGGCAGACCCACCCCTTCCTCCCAAGTTAACTGCAACCCAAAAGAACTAGTGGGGCTATTTACACACTCACAACCAGTGTGGGGTAAAAAGAGCCACTAAAAACCTGTCAGCCTGCACAGCTACAGATGTGCTAAAAGCTATAAGAGTTAGAAGCTCTGCTTATGGAGAAACTTTCTAAGCCTAACAGGGGACAGGTACTCCTGCCCAAATAACATGATATAACCCCACATACAGCCCAGCCATAAAGTGAACCAAGTCATTTAGTTAAAGACAGCATGGGAGCAAATGCATGTAACCAGCCTGCACCAACCTGACATTTCTTCCTCCTGAATTAAATGAATGAATGGATGAAAGTTAAATGACTACAAACCTAAAGCCACTAGTTCCCACACTGGAGTTCCCCGACACTGTGTTAACTGTACTGAGCTTGTATCAACAGTTGTAACAGGCTAAGCTACGTGAGACACTGCATTGAACGATTGTTTCTATCTTAATGGTTTCAGCTCAGATGTTCTGCTTTTTCCTTTCAGTAGATCAAAGCAGCTCGTGCTCTGTCTGCTTCCATTCTGATGGCAAGAAGAAGAAGAAGACTTCAGCGCAGTGGCGTTCATGGTCTCAGTGGACAGTCATGGTCACACACTGCATGTGGTTTTAAAAGCAACATGTCTGTTCACCACAACAATGGAGATGTGTAATATTAGTGCAGCTACAGTTTGTTCTTGAACATCAGTTCTGTTTTCTACTTTGACCACTTAGACCAAAAAAGTGTTGTTTTCAGATTCTTTCTTATAAATCTATAAAGCACCTGCTCATTTTTTATTACAATTAGTTTCACATAAATGTTAGTGTTTCCTTTATGATCTTTTAATGCTTACACTACACTGTACACGTCTACATTAGAGACATTTCTGTTACCTATGTATGAGACTGGGCTGCTTGACTACAATTTGGAAATGGATGCAAAATCACACAGATCGTGCTATTGTTTGTTTTTTAATATGATGGACTGAACACAGGAGGTATCTGACTAAGCAAAGATTAATCTGATCCCATTTCTACCTGTCTCTACTGTTTCAACATTTCACTGAAGTTTGTTTCAACTGTAACTGTCAGGATATATATTTATTCCAGCTCTCATAGGGCAAAGAAATGACTCAGACTTGTCAAATGTTCTTTGACTTGATACACAATATGAAGTTCACAATTTTCTTACAAATAAAACTATAATGACAAACATGAACAGCTGTGCTTATTTCTGAGACATGATTTTTTTTTAATGTGTTCATATTTAGACATTTGTATGCTGAAACTGTAATGGTGAACCTGAGGTGATGGTCAGCAGAAGGCAAATATATATAAATATAAAACAATATTGAAGTAATGTCTTTACCCTGTGCAGCGTGTGGACGCTGTGCACACAATCACCTTATTCACTGTAGTAAACATGCACCGCTAGCTCACGTGACTGACTGTCTCCATGGTTACATCGTATATTATTAGCTATGTAAACAGCTTCCAAAGATACGGCCATAGCTCTCTGCAGCTGTAACACTTTCACACTTTACAAATCATTTCACGTTTTTGATAGTTATGGATAAAGAATGTGTTTTAAAGACATGCTAGGCTGTTGCTATGGTGGTTGCTGTGGACTAGGGTGGACGCGCGTCCGATTCCTGTTGTTAGCTGTCCGCCGTAGGAAGGCTGCGTTCCATTTAGAAGTAGCGCCAGTCTGCCGTAACTCGAACTCAAACCCCGCTTTGTTCTGTAATTAAAGGGCTTTTACAGCCGTTCATGACACGCACGCACACACACACATAAAGCACTTTGCCTCACCATGAGAATGCAACTTTACTAAAACCTTTAAAGTATCTGAGATAGGATAGAAAAATGAAGCAACGAGAGATTTAATGATGAAGACTCTGGGTTCTGTAGTTCACGTTTTACAGTCCTGAATGACTCACTGCACATCCATATAATTTATTGAAGAGGAGTTTAGAATGCACTTTACATTTAGACTGTTGCTGTTTAATTTTTTACATTGTTACTGTGTTATGTCATGAATAAGGTTCACCTGCTGGGGGTTTGATGGATCAGCTGGACAATACAGTCAAAGACAGACTTCATCCATCATATGCAAGAATCCTAGTTGGATTTTTGTTTTCACTCATATTTTAGAACCAAATATTGAAAACAACTGTGACAGACTGGATACCTGGTCAGGGTGTACATTACCTTTCACTCAAGCATCCCAGGACAGAGCCCTGCCCCACCATGAGCCTGGGTGGATACGTGGTTATAATATAAAATGACTGATACTGAATTTGAATATTTCATGAAAATCAAATTATAATATGAATTCCTAGGTGTTTGTTATATCCAGCAAGAGATTGATTACATATGTCTGAATTGCTAACCCTAACCCTAGCTCAACAGACCACAATGCCCTGGACTGTCAGTATTATTACATGCTGTGAACATAAGTAGCTTTGATCACAGTTTATGTTGTAAAAGGAATATTGAAAAAAAGATCAACATTGTGATATTATTTCTTCCAAACTGACCAGAAACATGCTTGTCAGACTCTCACAGCACAGGATCAGACTCACTGTGCATGACGGCTCAGGCCAATAATGTCTGTTAGATTGTCAGTTGTTTAGTGCTTCTGTACAGTTATGGTCACCATCTCTATTTCAGTATAATTAATATGCAGAAAACACTAAAAGTTGATTGTCTTCCAATATTCTAGCATAATTAAAAAACTTTGACTTTGTAAGTACATATTGTTACAGTCCTAATGCCAATATGATTCTTCATAACGCCTGCTTTGAAATACTGAACTTTAAAATTGACCTGATGAAAGATAATTTACAGTGGCAGTCTGTCAGGATAATTCTGACTGTAAGATCACTGTATTAATCTGAATCCTTCTGAAATGTGCTGTGAATGAATGCTGATGCAACTCACTGTGGGAAAGCTGTTAATAAATGAATCTGTGACACATGCAACACATTCACAGAGGAAGAGGACACAAAGGGAGGACACGCAGAGGCTGTGTTAAAGTCAGAAATCCAAATCTTTAGTCAAAAACAGGCGCGGTTACAAACAGGAACAAGCAGTCCATTAAACAGTCTACAGGGTCAAACATGCAGAAATAACTGGACACTGAAAAACTTAAAGCAATGTGTGATGCAATAAAAGGAAGCAGCGCAGTATATTCACTGAATTATCAAAATTACAAAAGATGATTGAGCTTTTATACACCGAGTATTGTCCTTCCTTCAGCCCAAAGATTAAAAGAATTGGGAGATTTTAACAACTTGGTGCCTGGTGACCCGGATCTTTGGTGTGCTGAGGAGGTGCAGATTTGGCCTGTGGTGAGATCGTGGGGCGAGGCGAACAGAGGGCCGGCCTAAACAGAAAGGTAAGCACAGCCTGTTGTATTATAAATACCAAATGTGCATATTGGGCTTTCCAAATTAATCTGTTCGCTGAGTTACACGTATTTTCACAGTAAATTTGTCGGTGTCTGGTTTTTGGCACGAGATACTAACAACAAAAGTTGAGGCTGAATTCCAGTGTGTTAGATAAACTGCTTCTACCAAGAAATTAATAATATACTACGTTGAGCTAGTTGCAGTTTAATTGCTTCTACCAAGAAACTAATAATATACTACGTTGAGCTAGTTGCAGCCCACTTTACCTTCCACATTTAACTTTGTCTAAGACTGGCTTCTGTAGCAATAATACATTAGAATCTTTGGAGACGCGGCCATAAGTCCAGTACATTGAATAGAGGTTTTGAAGTTGGGTTATGGTGTCGGTTGAGTCCTCGTTGATGTGGCCATGAAATTAGTATAAAATTAAGGTTAAGCAGATACTGGCTTACGGTACGGTTGAGCGCCAGCAACGCGTAAATGCGAAACACGTCCGTAGGTTTTGGTTTATGATACGGCAGTGTTCTGGTGATGCGGCCGTAAGTGCAGTAGTGAGGGGTTGCTGGTTTCAGCACATTGGAAAGAGGTTAGACGGTGGTTTATGGTGTCGGTTTTGAGCCTCGAGGGCTGCGGTCATAAAATTATAAGTAAAATATTTACTTCACCCCGATTAAGGGTAAAGCAGACGCTGGTTTATGGTGTCGGTTTTGAGCCTTGGGGACGTGCATCACTTCTGTTTATGATGCGATTTTGCCCCGTGGTGGCGGTCATAAGCGCAGTGAAAGGGGTACCTGGTATATGGTGCGGTTGTGCTTCAGAAGAGTTCTAACAGTTGAGTTCAGAGGTTTCTGTGTAAATTTCCGCTGATGAAAAGCGCTCTCTGTGGGTCTCACTGCTGGTGAGGCGCGCTCTGGGCGTTGTGTGTGTGAAGCGCGCTCTGGGTGCTGTTCTGTGTGTGAAGCGTGAACACAGTGACAGTGACGGTTGATGTGTGAATAGGAGGACATTAGTGCGAAGAGAATGCTTTAAGATCAAAGGTTGACGCCTAGTGTACCTGTGGAAATTAATTTTGTCCTGGGGTTGGCTCCCCCACCGTGTGTTGGACGCGACGCACGGACCAGCGGCGTCTGGAGGTCCAGGCTTATCACCTGAGAACTCAGGGCCCTCAAACGATAACAGAGTAACACTGGAACGGCCGTGTAATCACGGGTTCACATTTATTCTGGAATAGAACAAGAGAATGCTTTGACATCTAAGGTTGAGTTCTATATTAGTCGAAAAATAGAGGTTAGAGTCCTCGTTTCAGTGGTTAAAATTGTTGTGTGCCTGTCCCCTGATAGCGTGAAATTATGAATAAAGAGGGAATTTGGAGCCACATAGAGATAGACGGGCATAATTGGGTGTATTACTCTGTGGTGTAATAAAAAATAATATAAAAAAAGGAGAGAGAGAGAGTAAGAGGTGTGTAGTGGAGAATTATTGAGAAGCAGAGAGAGGAATGTGTTGGGAGACTGGCGTGCAGTTTGCGCTGTCAAGGTGGGCGTGTTGCCTGCTTATCTGTTTAACAGTGATGAAAATGATATTAAATAAATCTCTTAGTGTGTTAATACAGGAAGCTACGGACCTGGACCAACTGCCCCCACAAGCACAGCGGCCGAAGCAAAATTATAGTAATGGGAACCACACCCAGCAAGAATCAGCAGCTGTGAAACAGACAGCAGCGAGGAGAGAATTAGAGGAGAAATTAAGAGAAGTTTTAACACAAAATTGGGGCCAACAGACTTGTGGAGGTTGGGAAGGCGTCCGGAGCATCACAACAAAAGGTGAAACAAAAACACACACAAGCAGAGAAATGTGAGAGAAAGGCTCCTTTTAAGGTAACGCCTAGTTTGAGAAAAAGTTAAAATTAACCTGCCTACAAATGCACACACATGCAATGAAAAAACAGCTTACACTCATGAACATGTGAAGATTTTCCAGCAAGGTTAAAGCAGCAAAAATTAACATACTTCTGTTGTTAAATGATGAAGTTTATCCATTACTAACAAATAAACCCTCTGGGTTGCAGGACAACAATTTAGCTTCAAAGAAAAAGAAAATAAAGAGACTGGTATGACCAACCAGTGAGGAAACAACAAATTTAGTGGTTAAGAGTCAAATTGTGAGATGTTTTCTGATGATTGAACAACACAAGTGATTACTGACGGAAAGAAAATTCTCTTTTGTGAGTTTAAACATGATCTTAAGAATTTGAACATGTGCATGTTGTCCTGTCAACTTGGTGGGTTATCAGTTGATTATATCGTGAGAAAAAAAAAAAAAAAAGGGGGGGGGGGGGAGAGAAGGCTGACACAGGGCCTGGCCCGGTGTTTCTCCCCTCTCTCGTTGTAACACAGCCAACACAACATCATTTTCCTGTTCGTACACTTCTGTTTGTTTTTGTTTTTGTTTTTTTTTTTTTTCTCTTTATGTTTAATTACAGGCTGCTTTGCCGGCCCTGAAAGCCGAGGCTGACCTGGACTCCTGCTCTCCCCTCTACATGACCCTGACCAAATGCTGCAACAGCTGGACCCACAACAACAACCTGAAAATGTCAACAGTGCTGCAGGAATGCGATCTCATGCAGCAGAGACGGAGAGCACTAAAACCTAAGGCCCGTTTCACTACACGGGGGAAAATTCCCAGACTGCTTCAGCTGACAGAGCTGTGACGAGACGCCCGCCAAGCCCGAATGAAAAGTAAGGTCAAGCAAAAGAATGCTGACCTTGATAACTCTGCATTAACACTGTGCAGGACAGTGATGGACCAACACGGCAGCAAAATGGGCGTGACAGAGACAGGAGGAGCAACTGAGGTCAAAAGGCACCTCAGAATGGACAAAAACACAGAAGAAGATGCAGGTTTCACCTGCGGTGAGCATGGACATTGGAGAAAGGACTGCCCCAATTGGGGTCAGAACCAGGATGGACAGAACTTTGAGCAGCAGCAGCAGCAATGGTCGCAAACAGACTGAAAAGGAGGAGGGCAGGACCCCAGGGCACGCTTCAGGCCGTGGTTTACCCAAGACACCAGAACAGGAAAGTGATGCACAAACACACACAAACACACACATCTACATACACTGATGCAGAATGAAAAGAAACACACACATGAACATATGTGCACTCGTTGATTGAGTGAAGATGAACACACACACCACACACACACACACACACACAGAAGTGATCCACACACATACACATGCACATGCACACGCTTTCAATGAAGAGTGATGCACACACACACACACACACACGCTGATGCAATGAAGAATGCTTTGCTAACAAATGCTTATGCTGATATGCAAAATGCTGCACACAAATATCCCAATACATAATTTTTATGAGGAGCCATTGATTATCATTGATTACTTAAAATGTGTTTTATGTCACCCAGAGGACATTTATGTAGATTTAAGGAATAAGGTCTGAAACAGTTTGGTTATGAAAACAATGTCTGTGCGTGATGTCTGTTTATGGCTCAAGGCCTTGACTGAATTCTTTGCTGTGCTTCACACAGCCTGATGAGGAGCAGTGGCACAGAGTGAAAATGATGAAGTTTTAGGTCGGAGTACGGCATTTTCTGTGATTGAAATTTAATTCAAGGAGGAACAGAGGTGTTACGGTACCTGAGGTTCTCATTCCTACACAATATTGTCCCGGCAGGAAGCAAAACGTTCCTGTGAATTTCTGGTTGATTTTTTGGTTTTGCTTAGCGCTAGCTTGATTTTATCAGTGAGCTTTGGCTTGTGTTCTTTCTCGTAAGCGAGAGAGGGATAGTTTTATGTTTGGACATGTCTGCAACGGGCCCTAGTTTGTGTTATTTTTATTAGTATTTTGTTGGTTACGTTTGTGTTTGTTTTTGTTACAGTGCACTGAGGAAACATCTGAGAGGTGTGATCCACCGATGGTGATATTTTGTGAGTTCATGATTTAACAATCAGCTCTTTAAACCAGGCCTGAAAGATTGAGATTTAAAGCGCTATAAAATATTATTACTGTAAACAGTTGCAAAGTGTGCTTCTCCATGATTGTAATTGGCTTGAGAGAAATTCACTTATAGGGGACACTGATCACGTGAGAAGTCCTGAGTCTAAAAGGATTGCAGCGAGTCAATCCAGTCCAAAAAACAAGGAATTGTTTTCCTTTAAAATGATGACGTCATCTTGCTGGTGATGGATGCTCGAACAGGTCGCGCTGAGACTCCATTATCAGCAACATCTGGTATGAATGGGTGTGAATGAATGCATGTGACTGGACTGTGATGGACGGACTAAAAGTTTTGACTGACTTGATACTGAGACAATGACTGCACCAACTTTAGGATTAGTAAATGCTGACAAACAATTCACCCAGCCGGCAAGAGAAGGGTGGATGCTTCGCTTTGTTTTGTTTTGTTTTTGCAGGAGCAGGAGGATAAGAGAGACTGAAGAGGAGACGGTAGCTTCACATGAGAGTGTGGAACTGCAGATTTAACCCTTTGGTTGCTAATTTTGAGTTCTGAGATATGATGTCACTAACCTTCTCTTTTAATTTTCTAGCTCCGATGAATTGACACATGGGAGTGTGTCAAAAAGGGGGAAGTTGAGTCTGAACAACAATGGTTTTATGAACATTTTATGACTTTATTTGTGTTTTAATAATTTAGGTATGGTAAAACTTAAGCTTATAGTGTGTTAGACTTAGAAATGGTTCATTAATTTTTGATTTCTTTTACACACACATAGATTATGATTAGAATAAGTCCCTGGGTCAGAGAGTCCTGAACATGATATTCTAAACCAAATTTGAATCACTAGAAGAACAATGGATAACAACATTAGATTATCAAGGCTGGGGAGAGAGGTGTTTTGGTTTTCTGTCTCTTACAGAGAAAGGAACAGACACCAGATGGGGACACGGAGATATGAGGACCCTTCACAGCAGAGACAGATGTAGGGACTGCCGAGACAGCAACTGGGGTCAAGTGTCATGGCGTTTGGGCTCCTTGAGAAGATGGATCCCACAAACACAGCAATAACCATGAAGGGGTTGGCGAAAATCTAGGAACACCAGACCAACGAGGTTCGAGAGGCTCTTGGCAAAAAGGGGGACACGGCGGTGACCCCAAAATACACAGATCTTTGTTTGAAATCGGGGCAGAATAATCCCCTGATCTGTGCAACGACTAAAGGGTGGTCTAACCCCGGAGGTCGAAGAAAGAAGCTGAGAATCACCCAACTGGAAGATACTGGTAGCTGCAGCAATAAAATAAAGGTTAAAAGCTCCTTAGACAGAGGTTCTAGTCTGAGTACATTTGAAAGGTATAAGGTGGCACCAAAATGGGAGTGGGAAACTGGAGCACCAAAATAAAGCTGTGGGAGAACTGGAGAGTGATGGGAGTGTCATCTGTAACTGCTGTTATTGTTGTAAATCTAATTTTTCTTGCATCTGAACTGCGTAAACACAGAGGTCATTCTACATATGGTCCACCCATAAAGGGGGACAGAGGGCCTCAGGACCAAGAAGAACTGGACCTTGTAACGCTGGAGTGTATGTTATAAGTGATCTCTTAAAAAAGAGATCCATCCATCCATCCATTCACTTCCGCTTATCCTTTTCAGGGTTGCGGGGGGCGCTGGAGCCTATCCCAGCTGTCATAGGGCGAGAGGCGGGGTACGCCCTGGACAGGTCGCCAGTCTGTCGCAGGGCTAACACACAGGGACAGACAACCATTTGCACTCACATTCACTCGCACATTTACACCTAGTGGTAATTTGGATTATCCAATTAACCTATCCCCTCAAACTGCATGTCTTTGGACGGTGGGAGGAAGCCGGAGTACCCGGAGAGAACCCACGCAAACACGGGGAGAACATGCAAACTCCACACAGAAAGACCCCGGCCTGATGGTGGAATTGAACTCAGGACCTTCTTGCTGTGCGGCAACAGTGCTAACCACCGTGCCACCGTGCTGAAAAAGAGAAAAGAGAAAGAGATCAAAAGGGGGAATTGTGAGATTATTCTGTTATCATATGTTACCTTATATCTGTAATCAAAGTAGTTGAATTATGATACTGTTGTAGATCATATTATACCCCTTAATATAGAGTGTGTGATCAGTATGTAGTTTTAGTTTGCATTATACTTCTGACCTAAAAGAGTGTGAAAATCATTAGACCTATTGGATTGACCTGTATTACTCGACACTGTTGAATGTGTTACACTGTTTCTTGACATTTCATACTGCTGAATCATGAAGAGAATGTTGGGTGCAGGAGACCTTGTGCCTATAATAGAAGAGAGACCACATTCCATACCCCCACCTTTACAGAGAGCAGAAAAACAAGGAGCCGAGGTCATAACTTAGGCGCCGTGTGAGAAAGAAGGTGAATGTTTAGGCTTTTACGACTAGGTGGGGGCTACTAGAGGCTATAAGAAGCTGAGTAACCCGTCACCATTTTGAGACTTGCTGTGACCCTCTGCAGGCAGGTCTCCCCATCATGATGGTTCTTATGCTCTGAAGTGTTGAATTGTATGGAAATAAAATATTGTTGATTGAGCATTTATACACCGAGTATTGTCCTTCCTTCAGCCCAAAGATTAAAAGAACTGGGAGATTTTAACAATAGTCTCATTGACATATGACATCTTACATAGGCATACATGTGAACAAAGAGTACCGTCTGTGTGTATGTGTAGGTATGCGTGTGTGTCTCAAGATGTGACCCTGTGAACGACTCCCCAAAGCTGGTGCTAGGAGCCCAGCGGTCCACCTAAACAAAGGGCTCTTATACTTAAACAGATACAGAGTAGGTGTCCTCCAATAGTATAAATCAGAAAGAAGGCACTGGAAGGCACACAGAGTCTTTGCAGACTGCTAAGGATCAGACCTCTATCATTATACAATTGATTATATACCTCAAAGTAGAGCTGGGCGATATATCGATTTTTAAAAAAAATTATCAATATATTTTTATACGAGATATAAGATGTGACAATATCCTTTATATCGATATAGTCTATGTTACGTTATAATTATAGTTGCGGAGCTGCAAGTTTGCCTCTCTTTTGTCCACTTTTGTCTTTACGCAACGTTACTCGACCTCGCCTCTCCTTCACTGAACACAACTCCCCCTCCTCCCCCATCGCTTCACCTGCAGGCAGCGACAAGATGGACACGGCAAATCTCCGTTAATGAGTTGCTGCGCATCGCCCCGTTCGTGGGGCTGGACGGTGTTAACAAGCTAACCACGCTAACGAGCTAGCCACGCTAACGCCATGCACGGCCTGAAATCCTTTCATTTTCTCAAAAGTTGACTGTGCGCCTTTTGTATGAATTCTGGTTGTGCTTGATGACCGCGAACCGATTTTATGTGATACACAGCGCTCAGCAATCTGTCAATAAATGTTTTAGTACGACTTTGGTAAGCTACGGAGCTGCACCGCTTGATGGATTGTCGGAGCATTACGGCTACCGAGGAGCCTCGCGGAGTGATACGTACTGTGCTTCAAAGTAATATTACCGTATTGTGTGTGTATAAGGACCATAAATGGCTCCTGTTCAGAGACACGGTTACGAAGCGGATTTCAAACTCCAGGCTGTCAGTCACGCAGTAGAAGTTGGGAACAGAGGAGCTGTGAAATCTGTCTATGTTTTTATGCTCAGCGTCTGTTAGTTTACATTTTGACTGCACAATTGTGAGCTCTTTGTTATGCACAAAACAACAGTTTTCCTTTATTTATAGAGCATCATTATTTAATAAATGCTCATAATTTATTTTTGAGTAGTTTTTTTCATGTACATCTATGCTGTATGTTAATAAAAGTGCCTGTGTGACATCTGGGACACAGCTTTGACTAAGAACTCTCTTTTTGTTATTACTTTATGGCTTTAAAAAAATATCGAGATATATATCTTATATCGCCATCCAGCTAAAAAATATCGAGATATGAATTTTGGGTCATATCGCCCAGCTCTACCTCAAAGCATATATTAGTATATATTTCTAAGCATAAATGACAATCCAACCATGTATATTAAACAAAAGCTACACATTTATAAATATGACTATTGGCCATTCCCTGCAATCTAGTTTCTCTGACATTACAAAGTAATTCCTTACTTTTTATTTAAATATAGGCTGTTTTCATACCTTTCATCTGTTAACGTGCAACCAAAATATTTTACTGTTCAAAAGCTAAACAGTAAAACATATATGGTATAAATACAGCTGCATTTCTAAAGTGTTTGTGTTAGTAGTGGATATGATCTTTGAAATGGAGACAAAAGCATTGTTGTGTGCACATACAGGGAGTGCAGAATTATTAGGCAAGTTGTATTTTTGAGGAATAATTTTATTATTGAACAACAACCATGTTCTCAATGAACCCAAAAAACTCATTAATATCAAAGCTGAATGTTTTTGGAAGTAGTTTTTAGTTTGAGCTATTTTAGGGGATATCTGTGTGTGCAGGTGACTATTACTGTGCATAATTATTAGGCAACTTAACAAAAAACAAATATATACCCATTTCAATGATTTATTTTTACCAGTGAAACCAATATAACATCTCCACATTCACAAATATACATTTCTGACATTCAAAAACAAAACAAAAACAAATCAGCGACCAATATAGCCACCTTTCTTTGCAAGGACACTCAAAAGCCTGCCATCCATGGATTCTGTCAGTGTTTTGTTCACCATCAACATTGCGTGCAGCAGCAACCACAGCCTCCCAGACACTGTTCAGAGAGGTGTACTGTTTTCCCTGCTTGTAAATCTCACATTTGATGATGGACCACAGGTTCTCAATGGGGTTCAGATCAGGTGAACAAGGAGGCCATGTCATTAGTTTTTCTTCTTTTATAGCCTTTCTTGCCAGCCACGCTGTGGAGTACTTGGACGCGTGTGATGGAGCATTGTCCTGCATGAAAATCATGTTTTTCTTGAAGGATGCAGACTTCTTCCTGTACCACTGCTTGAAGAAGGTGTCTTCCAGAAACTGGCAGTAGGACTGGGAGTTGAGCTTGACTCCATCCTCAACCCGAAAAGGCCCCACAAGCTCATCTTTGATGATACCAGCCCAAACCAGTACTCCACCTCCACCTTGCTGGCGTCTGAGTGGGACTGGAGCTCTCTGCCCTTTACCAATCCAGCCACGGGCCCATCCATCTGGCCCATCAAGACTCACTCTCATTTCATCAGTCCATAAAACCTTAGAAAAATCAGTCTTGAGATATTTCTTGGCCCAGTCTTGACGTTTCAGCTTGTGTGTCTTGTTCAGTGGTGGTTGTCTTTCAGCCTTTCTTACCTTGGCCATGTCTCTGAGTATTGCACACCTTGTGCTTTTGGGCACTCCAGTGATGTTGCAGCTCTGAAATATGGCCAAACTGGTGGCAAGTGGCATCTTGGCAGCTGCACGCTTGACTTTTCTCAGTTCATGGGCAGTTATTTTGCGCCTTGGTTTTTCCACACGCTTCTTGCCACCCTGTTGACTATTTTGAATGAAACGCTTGATTGTTCGATGATCACGCTTCAGAAGCTTTGCAATTTTAAGACTGCTGCATCCCTCTGCAAGATATCTCACTATTTTTGACTTTTCTGAGCCTGTCAAGTCCTTCTTTTGACCCATTTTGCCAAAGGAAAGGAAGCTGCCTAATAATTATGCACACCTGATATAGGGTGTTGATGTCATTAGACCACACCCCTTCTCATTACAGAGATGCACATCACCTAATATACTTAATTGGTAGTAGGCTTTCGAGCCTATACAGCTTGGAGTAAGACAACATGCATGAAGAGGATGATGTGGACAAAATACTCATTTGCCTAATAATTCTGCACTCCCTGTACTTACAAAGCACGTCTTGTAAAATTTAGTGGTGTCATCACCAAGAATGATTGGAATGCCTTTCAGGACAACAGAACGCAGTGCAGTTACATCTTGAGTCTAATAACAGAGTAGAGAAAATATTAGTAAAAAGAAACAATTTTGCCACGATGAAAATAGTAAAATTTCAATAAGAAAATACTCACAAAACCAGTGATGTCCTGCAATAGCTTGGTCAGTTTCTGCCCAGTAGTTCCTTTTTTGGACTTGAATATTTCAATAAAACGTGGGGTGAGCTGGTGCAAAGTCTCAAAGAAGTCTCCCTCTAGGTTCTTGCTAGTAATTCTAAAGAAGCAAATATCTTAAAAAGTAGAAAGGAAGGAGGGGTAGAGAAAAGAGCAAATTATTTGGTTATTGTATAATGTCTTCCAGCAGAGACTAGCAATTAGAACACTTGGTGTCAAAGGTAATAATTTTCATCAATAAATCCTTAAGGTTCTTTAAAATAATATGTAATGAATTCATCCTATAAAGCTAATGGGAATTATGGCAATTCAGCTTTGTCATCTTATCATAATCCTCATCATAAGTAAAGTCTTTTGTGCAAGTTGTTATTTTTTGTAATAACCTTTGTTTTACCTGCAATACATTCTAATCATGTGATGTCATTGACTCTGCATGATTTTACTTTTTGATGACAGAAAATTATGATTTCATAAAGCTCAATTCTTCTGTTAAACCTTAAGACAGGTAGCTTACCTGTCTCTCTTTGAAAAGACCTGGCCACCGTTCAGCCATGTTCTGTACAGCAGGTGCCTCTTTTACAATCTCTTGCCTACGTAGTGGAAATGTCAGATCCATCAACTGTGAGATGAGAGTGGCATCTGGCAGTTTCTTCTTCATTTCATCTGCAATGACCTTCCTTGCATTTTCGAGGGTTATTTCATCATGTCCATCAGGAAAGTTGGGCAGATAATTTGCTTCACCTCTTTTTGGTCGTTTCACATTCTTGCTTGAGTACTCTCCCTCTGGGTTGGCTTTACTTCGTTTACCTCCATTTACTGTTACATCTTCAAATCCAACTTTCCGAAGCTTTGTGCGATAGTTCGCCATCTTAAATTTAAGGCTGTTCTTCCAGCCATACCATCCTGGCTGAAGACCAGGCTCTGTAAGGCAGGGGTGCTTGCTAATCAGTGCTTTTGCAACACTGGTGAAGTCATCATCATCTGGATATGCCTTGAAAGTGTACATTGACTCAGCAATTTTTTCAAGAATGTCATGATTCATGTCTCTTGATACAGTTATTCGTGTCCCATCTTTCATGAAGGCAAGATCTCCTTGTCGAAGTCTGTACTCAACATCTACTGAGAAATTGAGTATATTAAAGAAGTCCGGCCACTGTTCTCTTAGTGAATGTGATGTCCCACAAGCTGACAGGATCTCAGTGTCTGCTGTGCTGCACTCAGTGTCTGATGATGTGTTGTGTGATGAAAGACTTAGATTAAGAGTTATGAGAGGGAGTATTTCCAGTGTTGCTTTTTCAGGCAAGTCTCCTATTTCAGTTAAATTGCAGAGGGCATTATTGAAGTCTTCATCTTCATACTGTAGTTTAAAGTCATACTGCAGCGACAGTTGATTCTTCAACTGATCTTTCAGGTCTTCAATAGAATCTGGTCTCTTACTCAACATCAACTTTCTAATATCATCATCACTGATGACAACTCTGAGCAACATTTGTTGGTCCATATTCAAGTGATCCTGAGAAAAGAGACATGTATGAAATTCAAAAATTTAAGTTACTGTCACTCAACATAATATGTACCGCTTAAGTGTAATAAGCTGTCTTCCTTTCACTTTGTAAAGTGACCAGGGGAAAGGATCATTCAGCTCACACAACTCAGTGACTGAGACAGTGGACAAATGGTTGCCACAGAGCTCATAGGCTCTAAAATGCTCATGATACCATGAGGTCATGAGTCTGCAAACAAATAATATCTCAATATTGATCACCACAACCTTTGTTATTTGTCTGAAATCTTGGAGTGCCGAGCAAGATCCAACAGAAACGACCATATCAGCACTGTATTTAATGCCATGCACACATGCAGAAGATGCCACAAGGACTGTGTTCTGCTGAGCATTCCTGTGAAAAAGATACTTCTGCACATTTTCAGGAAATGAATCAACCATCAAAGACTTTACTTTGTCAATTTCAACAGATGCCTTAAAAAAAAGAGGCTGATGACAAATGGAAGGACATCAAATTTTCGTGCCTCATAGCCAAAGTAAGTGCTACGTTCTTGAAATTGTGAGCATGACGCACAACTTCTTTGAAAATTTGTGTTTTCCTTCAAAACGCATTGTCCACACAGCAGACAATGGACCAGACTTTTGGATTAATTGAGGGTACTGTAAAATCTAATTAGTTCCCAGAACTCAAAAAAATTATGGAAACTCGTTGCCTCAAAAAAATTGAGTAAAGCTTAGCTAAAAATGACTAAGTTAGGACAACTTATTTACTTTGAGTACTCTGTACAAGCTCATTTGTTCCCAGAACTCAAAAAAATGGATCAAGTTTACGTAAGATGACCAAGTTAGGGCAACTTACTCATTTTGAGTACACTGTACACTGTAGTTCCCAGAACTCAAAAAAATTATGGAAACTCGTTGCCTCAAAAAAACTAAGTAAAGCTTACAAACCGGATTCCAAAAAAGTTGGGACACTAAACAAATTGTGAATAAAAACTGAATGCAATGATGTGGAGATGGCAAATGTGAATATTCCGTTCAGAACAGAACGTAGGTGACAGATCAAAAGTTTATTCCGAGAAAATGTATCATTTCAAAGGAAAAATATGTTGATTCAAAATTTCACAGTGTCAACAAATCCCAAAAAAGTTGGGACAAGTAGCAATAAGAGGCTGGAAAAAGTAAATGTGAGCATAACGAAGAGCTGGAAGACCAATTAACACTAATTAGGTTAATTGGCAACATGATTGGGTATAAAAAGAGCTTCTCAGAGCGGCAGTGTCCCTCAGAAGCCAAGATGGGTAGAGGATCACCAATTCCCACAATGTTGCGCAGAAAGATAGTGGAGCAATATCAGAAAGGTGTTACCCAGCGAAAAATTGCAAAGACTTTGCAGTTATCATCATCAACTGCAGGAATGTCTTAAAGACATAAAGACCTGGATGGCCGCTAACTTTCTGCTTCTTAATTCAGATAAAACTGAGGTTATTGTACTCGGCCCTGAAAATCTTAGAAATATGGTATCTAAGCAGATTCTTACTCTGGATGGCATTACCTTGGCCTCCAGTAATGCTGTGAGAAACCTTGGAGTCATTTTTGACCAGGACATGTCCTTCAACGCACATATTAAACAAATATGTAAGACTGCTTTCTTCCATTTGTGCAACATCTCTAAAATTAGAAATATCCTGTCTCAGAGTGATGCTGAAAAACTAGTTCATGCATTTATTACTTCCAGGCTGGACTACTGTAATTCTTTATTATCAGGATGTCCTAAAAACTCGCTGAAAAGCCTTCAGCTAATCCAAAATGCTGCAGCAAGGGTACTGACAGGGACTAGAAAGAGAGAGCATATTTCTCCTGTTTTGGCTTCCCTTCATTGGCTTCCTGTTAAATCCAGAATTGAATTCAAAATCCTGCTCCTCACATACAAGGTCTTAAATAATCAGGCCCCATCTTATCTTAATGACCTTGTAGTACCATATCACCCTATTAGAGCACTTCGCTCTCGCTCTGCAGGCCTACTTGTTGTTCCTAGAGTATTTAAAAGTAGAATGGGAGGCAGAGCCTTCAGTTTTCAGGCCCCTCTTCTGTGGAACCAACTTCCAGTTTGGATTCGGGAGACAGACACTATCTCTACTTTCAAGATTAGGCTTAAAACTTTCCTTTTTGCTAAAGCATATAGTTAGGGCTGGACCAGGTGACCCTGAATCCTCCCTTAGTTATGCTGCAATAGACGTAGGCTGCCGGGGATTCCCATGATGCATTGAGTTTTTCCCTTCTAGTCACCTTTCTCACTCACTATGTGCTAATAGACCTCTCTGCATCGATTCATATCTGTTATTAATCTCTGTGTCTCTTCCACAGCATGTCTTTCATCCTGTTTTCCTTCTTTCACCCCAACCAGTCGCAGCAGATGGCCGCCCCTCCCTGAGCCTGGTTCTGCCGGAGGTTTCTTCCTGTTAAAAGGGAGTTTTTCCTTCCCACTGTCGCCAAAGTGCTTGCTCATAGGGGGTCATATGATTGTTGGGTTTTTCTCTGTATTTATTATTGTGCTATCTACTGTACAATATAAAGCGCCTTGAGGCGACTTTTGTTGTGATTTGGCGCTATATAAATAAAATTGAATTGAATTGAATTGAATTGAACTGTGCATAACATCATCCGAAGATTCAGAGAATCTGGAACAATCTCTGTGCGTAAGGGTCAAGGGCGTAAACCCATACTGGACGCCCGTGATCTCCGGGCCCTTAAACGACACTGCACCACAAACAGGAATGCTACTGTAAAGGAAATCACAGAATGGGCTCAGGAATACTTCCAGAAACCATTGTCAGTGAACACAATCCACCGTGCCATCCGCCGTTGCCAGCTGAAACTCTACAGTGCAAAGAAGAAGCCATTTCTAAGCAAGATCCACAAGCTCAGGCGTTTTCACTGGGCCAGGGATCATGTAAAATGGAGCGTGGCAAAATGGAAGACTGTTCTGTGGTCAGACGAGTCACGATTCGAAGTTCTTTTTGGAAATGTGGGACGCCATGTCATCCGGACCAAAGAGGACAAGGACAACCCAAGTTGTTATCAACGCTCAGTTCAGAAGCCTGCATCTCTGATGGTATGGGGTTGCATGAGTGCGTGTGGCATGGGCAGCTTGCATGTCTGGAAAGGCACCATCAATGCAGAAAAATATATTCAGGTTCTAGAACAGCATATGCTCCCATCCAGACGTCATCTCTTTCAGGGAAGACCCTGCATTTTTCAACAAGATAATGCCAGACCACACGCATCAATCACAACATCATGGCTGCGTAGGAGAAGGATCCGGGTACTGAAATGGCCAGTCTGCAGTCCAGATCTTTCACCTATAGAGAACATTTGGCGCATCATAAAGAGGAAGGTGCGACAAAGAAGGCCCAAGACGATTGAACAGTTAGAGGCCTGTATTAGACACGAATGGGAGAGCATTCCTATTGCTAAACTTGAGAAACTGGTCTCCTCGGTCCCCAGATGTCTGTTGAGTGTTGTAAGAAGAAGGGGAGATGCCACACACTGGTGAAAATGGCCTTGTCCCAACTTTTTTGGGATTTGTTGACACCATGACATTTTGAATCACCATATTTTTCCCTTCAGATGATCAATTTTCTCAGTTTCAACTTTTGTGCCGTGATTTATGTTCTATTCTGAATAAAATATTGACATTTGCCATCTCCACATCATTGCATTCAGTTTTTA
Organism: Oreochromis grahami; assembly: GCA_029532605.1. Taxonomy (NCBI): domain Eukaryota; kingdom Metazoa; phylum Chordata; class Actinopteri; order Cichliformes; family Cichlidae; genus Oreochromis; species Oreochromis grahami. The sequence goes on from JAQSNX010004233.1 coordinate 24,561, forward strand.
GTCTGGGGACCGAGGAGACCAGTTTCTCAAGTTTAGCAATAGGAATGCTCTCCCATTCGTGTCTAATACAGGCCTCTAACTGTTCAATCGTCTTGGGCCTTCTTTGTCGCACCTTCCTCTTTATGATGCGCCAAATGTTCTCTATAGGTGAAAGATCTGGACTGCAGACTGGCCATTTCAGTACCCGGATCCTTCTCCTACGCAGCCATGATGTTATGATTGATGCAGAATGTGGTCTGGCATTATCTTGTTGAAAAATGCAGGGTCTTCCCTGAAAGAGATGACGTCTGGATGGGAGCATATGTTGTTCTAGAACCTGAATATATTTTTCTGCATTGATGGTGCCTTTCCAGACATGCAAGCTGCCCATGCCACACGCACTCATGCAACCCCATACCATCAGAGATGCAGGCTTCTGAACTGAGCGTTGATAACAACTTGGGTTGTCCTTGTCCTCTTTGGTCCGGATGACATGGCGTCCCACATTTCCAAAAAGAACGAATCGTGACTCGTCTGACCACAGAACAGTCTTCCATTTTGCCACACTCCATTTTACATGATCCCTGGCCCAGTGAAAACGCCTGAGCTTGCGGATCTTGCTTAGAAATGGCTTCTTCTTTGCACTGTAGAGTTTCAGCTGGCAACGGCGGATGGCACGGTGGATTGTGTTCACTGACAATGGTTTCTGGAAGTATTCCTGAGCCCATTCTGTGATTTCCTTTACAGTAGCATTCCTGTTTGTGGTGCAGTGTCGTTTAAGGGCCCGGAGATCACGGGCGTCCAGTATGGGTTTACGCCCTTGACCCTTACGCACAGAGATTGTTCCAGATTCTCTGAATCTTCGGATGATGTTATGCACAGTTCAATTCAATTCAATTCAATTCAATTTTATTTATATAGCGCCAAATCACAACAAAAGTCGCCTCAAGGCGCTTTATATTGTACAGTAGATAGCACAATAATAAATACAGAGAAAAACCCAACAATCATATGACCCCCTATGAGCAAGCACTTTGGCGACAGTGGGAAGGAAAAACTCCCTTTTAACAGGAAGAAACCTCCGGCAGAACCAGGCTCAGGGAGGGGCGGCCATCTGCTGCGACTGGTTGGGGTGAAAGAAGGAAAACAGGATGAAAGACATGCTGTGGAAGAGACACAGAGATTAATAACAGATATGAATCGATGCAGAGAGGTCTATTAGCACATAGTGAGTGAGAAAGGTGACTAGAAGGGAAAAACTCAATGCATCATGGGAATCCCCGGCAGCCTACGTCTATTGCAGCATAACTAAGGGAGGATTCAGGGTCACCTGGTCCAGCCCTAACTATATGCTTTAGCAAAAAGGAAAGTTTGAAGCCTAATCTTGAAAGTAGAGATAGTGTCTGTCTCCCGAATCCAAACTGGAAGTTGGTTCCACAGAAGAGGGGCCTGAAAACTGAAGGCTCTGCCTCCCATTCTACTTTTAAATACTCTAGGAACAACAAGTAGGCCTGCAGAGCGAGAGCGAAGTGCTCTAATAGGGTGATATGGTACTACAAGGTCATTAAGATAAGATGGGGCCTGATTATTTAAGACCTTGTATGTGAGGAGCAGGATTTTGAATTCAATTCTGGATTTAACAGGAAGCCAATGAAGGGAAGCCAAAACAGGAGAAATATGCTCTCTCTTTCTAGTCCCTGTCAGGACTCTTGCTGCAGCATTTTGGATTAGCTGAAGGCTTTTCAGCGAGTTTTTAGGACATCCTGATAATAAAGAATTACAGTAGTCCAGCCTGGAAGTAATAAATGCATGAACTAGTTTTTCAGCATCACTCTGAGACAGGATATTTCTAATTTTAGAGATGTTGCACAAATGGAAGAAAGCAGTCTTACATATTTGTTTAATATGTGCGTTGAAGGACATGTCCTGGTCAAAAATGACTCCAAGGTTTCTCACAGCATTACTGGAGGCCAAGGTAATGCCATCCAGAGTAAGAATCTGCTTAGATACCATATTTCTAAGATTTTCAGGGCCGAGTACAATAACCTCAGTTTTATCTGAATTAAGAAGCAGAAAGTTAGCGGCCATCCAGGTCTTTATGTCTTTAAGACATTCCTGCAGTTGATGATGATAACTGCAAAGTCTTTGCAATTTTTCGCTGGGTAACACCTTTCTGATATTGCTCCACTATCTTTCTGCGCAACATTGTGGGAATTGGTGATCCTCTACCCATCTTGGCTTCTGAGGGACACTGCCGCTCTGAGAAGCTCTTTTTATACCCAATCATGTTGCCAATTAACCTAATTAGTGTTAATTGGTCTTCCAGCTCTTCGTTATGCTCACATTTACTTTTTCCAGCCTCTTATTGCTACTTGTCCCAACTTTTTTGGGATTTGTTGACACCGTGAAATTTTGAATCAACATATTTTTCCTTTAAAATGATACATTTTCTCGGAATAAACTTTTGATCTGTCACCTACGTTCTGTTCTGAATGGAATATTCACATTTGCCATCTCCACATCATTGCATTCAGTTTTTATTCACAATTTGTTTAGTGTCCCAACTTTTTTGGAATCCGGTTTGTACTTAAGATGACTGTTAGGTCAACGTATACATTGCAAGTCTGCAGTATTAAGAATAACTTGATATTTCTGACTGTGCAATACTAATTGTTTACCTACTGACAAACATGTTAAGTTCAACTAAATGAAAAAACAATTTGTGGTACATGAATATGATTAAAAATAATTAACAACAATTTTTGTAATGATGTTAAAATCAGCCCAACTTTTATTTTCAAACACAACAAAGTATAACAGCCAACATACTGGACACTGTTCTGCTGAACAACAAACAATTATATTGCCATCACTGTTATAATCTTACAATGAAACAAAGTCTCAGATGTAATTATTCTGAAAATAAGTTTAGGTCTACCACAGTTTGTTTTGTACTTACATTACTTATATAATCAAAATAAAATATTTGTTGTTCTGTCACAAGTGCAGTCTCTAATTTAAACAACACATTTGTTTTCCATTCCAACACAGGAGCTGGAATGTTGTATTATTTTAAGGATGCTTGTTTCCAGTCCAGGCATTACTGCCTGAATGACTGTCATGGATCGAGGTGATCCAAATGTAGGTGCAGAAGAAAGTCTTTAACTTCCCTTAAGTACAGTGGCAGTGGATGTGGGTTGGAGATGCAATGAGCTTGAACCTGCAGGCGACCATCTTCACTGACCACACCATCTGTGACGGAGGACTCGTCTCTCCTGTTGTCCTGCAAGCAAACAATCATATTTTTGGAACATGAACTTAATTGCTTTCTTAAAACATTTTTTTCTGCATTTGGTATAAAACAGACTCCAATTTAGACAATCTCAGGCTCCCTCCCACCGGAGAGGTGACATTCAATGTCCCAATTGTCAGTCTGCATAGCCCTGACCACCACCCAACACACAATAATGTCATGAAAGCATCATTTTAAAAAGGGCTATGCAAACATGGCCAATAACTTTCATTCTAATGATGTGCAAAATGATTTTGGGCACAAAACAGATTTTGCTGTTAGAAAACTTGCAGACTTCACTATATACAGTGTAGACCCTCTAAACTAAGTTTGGGGGATGTGATCTTTCAAGAAATGCAGACCAAACTGTTGTTGTTTGTTTACTTACACAGCATGTCTCGTAGAATTAACTGTGGTCACCAGCAACAGCACAGTGCAGTCATATCTCAAGTCTAATAACAGAAGACAGGAAAAAGATCAGTAAAGAAACAACTTCCCCAAACCAAAGCACAAATAAAACAATAAGTAAAACAGGCTGATCTAAAGTATGATTAAAGTTCAGCCTGATTAATATAAATGTCACTGACAGTTGCTAATATATTGGAAAACCAAAACACTTACTGATGTCTTTCTGTCCAACAGCAGGAGTGCTGGTCCCGAGCCTCGAAGACAGTAAGAAGCAAGCAGAGGGAGAAAAAACAGAACATTTTTCAGAAACTGATTTGATCCTTAATGGCTGTGCAATCATTGTAACATAGAGTTTGCTTGTGTTGTTAAATAAAGGCTAGATTTCACATTAATAGATGCCACAGATGTTCTAAAGCTGCCACAAAGCATGAAAAAAAAAAATAGACGTCTCCGAAAACGTCGGAGCATTTTTGCAAATATATGATGTCTTGATAAATCGAGCAGACATTTGAAATTTACACAGCTACATTCTCGCCTGAAAATATCTTAAAAGTTTATTTTGTGACCCAGAAAAAGTAATAAGTTTTTCAGCGGCGCTCCTCCGCCATTGCGGCGCTTACAAGTACGCACAGGCCGACAAATGCGATCCTCCTTTTCCCCAGACTACCCTTTCTGGGTCACAAAATAACCTTTTAAGATATTTTCAGGCGACAATGTAGCCGTGTGTAACAGGGCAGCCCTTAGCGGCTGGAAACACAGTGAGACGGACTAAGGCAAGTGCAGTGGAACAAAGCATTTATTTGCCATACAGCTCTCCTTACAACAATTCACTTGAGCTTCTTCACAGCACAATATATCCTCCTCTAATGACAACCAGCAGCCTTAAATATGTTCAGCTGTCACAGACCAAACCATTATTCCACTCTTAGGTAAATTCTTAAATCCCAACCTTCCACCACAGTATACAATATATCAATTAGAATAAATAAATACATAAATACATTTCACATTTTCATATTAATAAATAGTTCACACTTTAATGTTACACCAAACTCAATATTATAAAAACCCAGAAACCCAAGCACAAAAAGATTCCCCACACTCTCTTTACCAATGGTCTCTCCCGGAACCTTTAAATGGTGTCTGGACCCCCGGGGAAACATTTGCCCAAACGCCTTGAAGAGGACACAGGCAAGAAAGGTGAGTAATCATTATCTTACAAACACTTATTTGCGCCACTTTTCTTCCTAGATTTCACACACACATTTGCATTAGTTTTCCTTACTGGTAAACCTTAATCACAATCTCAATCACCAGTCTTCTCTCCTGACAGACAACCACCACATTCCTTGATGAGGAGCAGCTGTGCAGGATCTGAATCAAGGCTACCAACTGATTTTAAAATTCCCAATAAATAATCAATAAATATTTAAACTTCTTGTGTGCAAATGTTTTACTGTGCAAATCCATGCTTAAAGTGCAATGCTAAATAAAGTGCTTGATAAGGTGCTTTTAATAAAGTGAAAGGTGTGCTCTAAAGTGCTATACAAATAATATAATACAAATAAATGTAGTAAGGGAGTCCTCTTCCTTACACCGTGTAATGCTCAAATATCTACTTAATTTATCAAAATATCACATATTTGCAGAAGTGCTTCCACGTTTTCGGAGAGCTCTATTATCCACCCCCCACATCCCCACCCCTAACGGCTGCACCTCCCGAAGAATTTTGTCTGGGCTCTTATCTCACTTATTTATTTCAAACAACAGAAAATTTCACCACATAGTTTTATGTAAGGTTTTTAAGGCTGTGGTGTTAATTTTTAAGTAACATGAGCCCAGCGGCAGCAGCAACGCTAGGCTAACACTAACTAGCTAGCAAGATTTTAAACCTGGTGCTAAACTAAGAGAAGCCACAAAATCAGTTTGAATAAGAGTAAACATTTACTCACCAAGTCAGTGTATCAGGTAAAGATCCACAGCAATGACAACAATAATATCTTGAGCTGAATCTTCTCCAGGTTTGCTCAACATATTCCATAAAAAATGCAGAGGACGGTAGTGACGCGGCATTTTCAAAACACATCTTTCATCCTTCCGCACTGAGAAGCAAAACTTCCAGCTTACTTAGTTTTTCTAAGTTAAGAAAACTCAAATAAATGAAGTTTATCAGCGTTTTTGCATTAAAAGTACTGGTAACTTATTTAAATTGAGTTCTAATAACAAATTGATAAAAATTGAGTTCAACCTATTTAATATTTTTAATTAAACACAATATTACATTTTACAGTACAGAGGTTTCTTCCTGTTAAAAGGGAGTTTTTCTTTCCCACTGCCACCAAAGTGCTTGCTCATAGGGGGTCATATGATTGTTGGGTTTTTCTCTGTACCTATGAAGCACCTTGAGGCGACTTTTGTGATTTGGCGCTATATAAATAAAATTGAATTGAATTGATTTGTAATATTCTTTGTCAATATTCTTGATATTTATTTATAATCACCTCTGTTCATTCTTGATATTTATAATTGAGTGATCTGTATATATTAGTGATGTTTCTTACATTTGTAAACATATTGTATTGTTTGAATAGTTTAGTCTGTTACTGTTACTGTCTTGGAGCAACTGTGACCCACATAATTTTTCTTAGGGATTAATAAAGTATTCTGATTCTGATTAAATAATTAATGAAACATTTAATGGCCTATTTAATTCATTCATTCAGGTCACTCCTGGCCCTCCATAATAACAAAGGCATAAATGTGTGTTTTGCACGTTATCCCAGTTTGATCCTGTCTATGTAAGGAATCTGGACCCTACAGCTTTAAGCAGCTGCGCGCTCCCGCGGACGGCAATCGCCTTCTGGCACAACACCTGAACTATCGCGAGACTCAGTGATCCTTACTGGAGTGAATGGAGAATGACGCGACTATTCGTTCAACAAGCCCTGGTTTGGCTTTAGGTGTACACGTTGCTAGGCAACACTGTGACCAACTCCAACAGAAACAAAGGCTTCGTTTTCTGCCACTGACTGAATGAAACACCCAAAAGTCACAGCGATGGCAGCTGAACACATCACGGGGCTGAAGCGGAAAATCAGACTGCTCGGTAAGTTTGTTCGGCGGGTTTCAGCTCAGCTGGAGGCAGCTGTTCCACCTTAGCAGCTTGTTCCACTCTTCGTGTTCCAGATGTTGCACTTTCTGCAGTTTATCAGATTTGAGCGATGAAAGAGCTCACGGATAAAGACGCTTGCTGTCTCTAGTTCGTGTCGATTAGGACAAAGTTTCGACACCTGCAGCTGATCAGTGTTTTTAAATGAGCTGCAGAGAATTAATAAAACGACTCGTCTTCTAAAATTCTCAGTGCAGAAAGTGCAACACCTGGAACATGAAGAGTCCAGACGAAGCAGCTGAGTGAAAAACAGCAAACTGCCATTTAGGTCCTTAAATGAACTTTAACACTCTTAGAATTGACTTACAGCCGATAAATTCAGCAGGTGACTGTGGGTCACCTGTTTCTCTGTATCTCCACCATAGAGGTGGAGAGAAAAGCGTGCTATGACAGACATGAAGCTGCCATCATGAAGAACCAGGAGCTGATCCATCAGCTGAGGGAGGACAACAGGAGGCTGCACAGGAAGCTGGCAGGAGCTCATGCTGTAAGATGGTCACAACACAAGCTAAAGATGTTTGAATGCTGATCTGAACTTTATTTAATTTAAAATAAAGAAGATAATAGTGCAGTCACACACAGACTGAGAAACCTGGCCTGCCTAGCTGGAAGCCATTTATGGTCCTTATGAAGCTGGAGACAACAATCCTCCTTCTTTTCCTCTTTTTTAACCACATTTATCTCACTCAAAAAATGTGTTTTAGAATTCATTTTTGGTTACACTGGTGTCTGCCTCTTAGCATGATGAGCAGGTGATCAGAGCAGCCTTTCAAAACAGAGCAAGGGAGAGGGAATCCTACCGCAACAAGTCTGTGAAGGTGAGAGGAAGCCTGTGCACGCACCCTGAACTCCGATTTTACTTGAAATGCAGTACTGTGAAGAAATAAGTCCGCCAGTGACTGAGCAGCAATAAGCTGCAGCAATGTTACTGTGACTATCAATCTGTCACATCACTGTGGGGCAATTTTGGTCCACTGTTCTTGACAGCACTGATTCAGATTCGACTTCATTAATCCCAAAAAGAGCTTTTTGCTTGCAGCTTACACATAACACACAGTCTTTAAACCAGCTTTGATGCACAGTAAAGCAGAGATCAAGAAAAATAACACAAGGATTAAATAAATAAATAGAATAACAAGGAGAAATGTATAAGAATAAACATTCACAGAAATATTCATCATCTGTCAGCAGTAAGTAATCTAAGAGCTGAGAAACGAGGATTTTAGGTTTCTGAATTTTAATGAAGGACTTTAAGTTTAGTTTATTCTACACTGGGTGGGCCCAAGGTCACGGCGACCAACTTATTAACAACACTGCCAAGCAAGTTTCTATCCTTGATACATACTGATCCAGCAGATAAAAGAAAATCTTCAAAGACTTTCAATAAATTAACAATAAAAATGACATAAAACTTCCCTACTAACACATTCTCTGTTGACCCTGTTTTACGATGGAGATATTTGTCAAAGGCTGTGGCGAGATATTTATAAGACTGCACTATCTCACAAATAACACTCGCTTTATACTCAGGGTTATGCGTCTGAAATCAATGATCATTTCTTTTGTTTTTGACACACATTTAGCTCCAGATAGTTATCATCACACTACTTCACAAATTCAGGCAAAACAGGGCCGTGGACAGACTCAGAGGACAGTGATATCAGGCAATTATAAATCTGTCCTCATAAGAAGTCCTGCAGCTGTCGGCATACATAATAACAAGAACACATCCCTGAGGGGAACCAGAGCATGACACAGTCCTGCCGGACATTTGTTAATGAGGACCCGTCGGACTCTTCAGTAGGAAGTTTAAAGTCAGCATCAGGAGCTGTTCTGGAAGTTTAGAACGTGAGGCTGCGTCTTATTAATAGCAGAGAGGTCAGCAAACAGAAGTCTAACGTGAGGACTGGATTTTTTGAGGTGCTCTTAGACAGACTTTAATGTAAAGGGTTTAGCATTATCAACACTTTCACTCTGCTGATGAGCAAATTACGAAGGATCAATTTTACCATTAATGGGGGATCTAATAACACTTTAAAGATCTTTTCCAAGGTTTTAATTACCAGAGTCATGTAAGTGCAACGTGAAATCAGTTAGTTCATTTGAAGTTTTGGTTGTAGGGATAGGTACGATCACTTCACTGCGGTTTGCACCATTCATTTCTGCATAGCTCTCTGAGCTCTGCAGCACCTTGATTCTTTGATTTTCCAGTCGTTCTATTGGAAATGGTGCTCATCCCGATCAAACTGGGTCATCAACATTGTCGCATGATGACCCAGTTTGGTCCGAGCTTTAGCTGTGGGACAGATGGCCTCACACCGACTCTGGAATACTTGAGTATGTAGAGGTGTCCACGGTCCACTCAGTGACTCGTAGGTCCCTAAATCATCAGCCCTCCACGGCCTTTAACCTTTAACATGCTCACTAAGGTGTGCAGACTATCTGCTAAAGCTGTTTTGGGTTTGTCATATCCAGTGTTGGGACTAACGCGTTATTAAGTAACTGCTACAGTAGCAGTTTCTCTGAGCTTGTTGTGAGTTCACTGGAACGTCCTCTTCTGAGAAGATTGTGTTAACACACCTGAATTCTGTAGACCTGCTCACACCGATGATGATCAATCAATTAAGTGTGTGATTACTTACATTTTTAATTCCTGTGGAAGCAGCAGGGTGTTCTTAGTTCTTCACAGGACTGCACACTAAATCTGTTGTCATGGTCCGCATGCATGACTGTACTGCATTCCCCCTCTGCATGTCTCACAGGAGATCATTGAAACACTAGATGAATGCGTGCTATCCCACAGGAAGCGTTTCAATGCCCTAAAACATGGCACTGAGATCTATGAGAGGCGCCGTGAAGAGCTGAAGATGGAGTACCGGAGAATGAAACCAGAGCACAGTGCAGCGCCCCCTGGTGTTCGCACTTTGAAAAAAGAGGAGAATGCCATGGTAGTTACCTCTCTGATTCAAAAACAAAAAAGTGTCATTGCCTCTGAGTTTCTTTTTATATGGTTCTCATTTGTTATAAGATGTGCATTGTGACAGGTCAAAGGTCACAATGAGCAATGATTCGTGTTTGTGTTCAGAACTTGCGGGTCCTGGAGAACAGTCTGGAGAAAAGCCAGTTTAAGTGCAAGGAGGCCAAGAACATCATGATTGACTACCTGAAATTAAAGAGTCACTTACAGGTCAGTCCAGCATTCCTCGTAAACCGCAAGACTTTGTCGGCACCGTCTCATGTAACGGTTTGTGTTAAATATTTTTGAAACAGTCACTGCAAAGCTGGTCTCTGAAAATGGTTATTTTGGTCTTCGCTCTCAGCATAAATTCTGTTTTAGGCGTTAGCAGACACTTGCATGCTCGTACTTGAGCACAGTCTCTTAAACACTTCCTGTAAGATCTCTGTACTCTGCAAAATCCGCTCTTTGAGCCTGATGTCATTAGCCGTTTCCGGGTCCAAAGTCAAACGAACACTGCAGCATCACTGAGAGTTACAAACAGTCTGAAGTGTAGAGGGAGTAGAGCAGTGGCGAGAGGACACATCCCTGTGGTGCTCCTGTGTTGATGGTGATGCTGTTAGACATGCATCTACCCACCCTCACCACCTGAGGTCTGCCAGTGAGGAAGTCCAACACCCATGCACACAGATGGCTGTTGAATCCCAGTTCATTCTGCCAATAAAACACTGCGGGATCAACCTGTGATATTTTACCACCAGTTTTGACCATAATGGCATTGACCTTATTGTACCAATAAAGTGAAGCATCTGCAAGTCCATACACACACTTTTTTAGTTTCCATAGAACATTGTCCTTGCCAGCTTCAGGTGGGGGGCGAAGATAAATGTCTCTTGACAGTTCCATTCCCTGCGAAAAGGCATATGTAATGTCCATTTAATTCACTTTCCACTTGTTTTGACATATCACAGCTAGCACCAGTATGCGGGACTCAGATGCACATGTTGGAGAGTCTTTCTGTAGTTCTTGAGTATTTACCTCTTCAAACCCCCGTGCCACAAATCGGGCCTTCGGAACAATACCATTATTAGTTTCTTTGAGTGTACAAACCCATCTAGTAGACACACATTTTTGACAAGGTCTTTCACTTCATCAAACACAACATTACTTTGCCAGTTCTCAATCTCCTTTTTGGCAGCATCAAAGGAAATATCTTTTGTTATTAGTACATCTGCATCTCTGTTTTCAGCTTCAGTGCAAAGACCATCAGCAAATGACATGTCTAAAGCTTTCTTTTCACCTTCACTACTATCAGGCTCAAGATATTGCACATTGTACCAGTTTTTGCATTGCCCTTTGGCTTTTCCTGCTCTGCGTAATACTCTGGCTGTATGTTGAACACCGTTGTCTCTGTTCGTAAAAGTGATCAGCTATCCTGCTCTTAACTTTACATCTGCAGAGGAGACAGGATCAGTGTATGTAGAAGACTGTGTCATAGACATGTTACTGTAGTGTTAGTTTCTCTGTCACTAGTGATCTCTTCTTCCTCACTAATACTCTGTTCACCATCGGGTGCTTCTGTCTCATCATTTTCAACTGTGTCTTTGTTGTCATTGTCATCATCAGTAGTACTCTGTGGTATTTGTTTATCTCCAGTCTGTGCATCCACTTTACTCAACTTTGACTTGTGCACTCTTACAAAAGTCCCACCATGTCTTACAAATACAACAGCTCCATCCTGCCCAATAACTACACCTGGACCTTTCCACTCTGTACAGTCGACTCGTTTGTAGTGTACTTTATCTCCCGCCTCATATTTGTCATCTGTAGGCCTAAGTTGCTTGCGTAGTGCTCTCATGATCCTTTCTGAATACTCTGCCTCAGTAAATGCTTTCCTGGAAGCATGTAATGCTGATATGTGTTCAGCTACTCTTGCGCTTACAGTTGTGCCCTCTAAGGCAGGTGGCTTATCCATCAACACAGAAGGAAGGTTGGGGTTTTGGCCAAACACAAGTTGATGTGGACTATAACCATGTACATTAAGCATACTGTTTTTGGCCATGAGGGCTCAGTCTAACGCAGTGTGCCAGTCACATCCTCGTTCCTTTTTTACCTTCAGGAGGATTTCTGTAAGTGTCATGTTATGTCTCTCCAGTAGTCCGTTGCTCCAGGAACTATACCCCGCTGTTGTCTTTACCTCAGTGTTGACGTTTTCAGCCATGTCCCGAATCTCCGTGTTGTTGAACTCTCCGCCGTTATCTGTGTAGAGCCGTCTGGGGGCATCATGAATACTTATCCAGGTGTGAATGAAGGAGTTGACGATCTCTGCAGCTTTCTTTGTCTTTGCGATGCTGCCGGCACTGAAGCGTGTGAAGTGGTCGATGATGTGAAGGCTCCAGCTCATGTAGATCCATCGCTACTGTCTCATTATACTCAGAAGCCAGGGGTAGACCAACAGCAGGTCTCGGCTTGGTTTTGCAATATCTCTGACAAATGTCACAGTCTTGCAGAATAACTGCACAGTGTTGGTCTGTATTGCCAGAGCTTTGGATGAGTCTCAGTAACCTCTCTGCAGATGCATGACCAAACTGTTTATGAAGTTTCACAAGAAATTTCTCTGTTTCTCTTTTGTAGACATTTCAGCAGTTACAATGAGAACTTCATTTTCATTGCAGCTTTCTGTAGTATTTTCATCTCTAATGTCCACACAATAGTGTCCCGAACTAGTGAGCTCTAAGGGAACAGGCTACTTGAACAACACTGTCATTCGCCATGTCTAGAAAAGTCCCTGCTTTCTTGATAGACGATTTCCTCAGTAGTAGTGGAATGTCAACAGGAACTACTTCACTTTCAATGTCACATTTCGTTTGTCCAATTTTGGCCGGAAGTTTCACTTTTCTGCTGGAATACACTACACCGCCATCCTCAAAGCGAAATGGTGTGGAGCTGGGGGTTTCTGATTGCAGCAACTTGTTTACTTGGCCTTGGCTGTGGTCATTCATGTAACTATCTAACCACTTCTGACTGCAAACTGTACATGCACATGCAGTATCAATAATGGCTGACCCCAGTGCTTCAGTCAGGAAGATTTCAGAGTCTGTCATTGAGGCTTTAGCGTACAAAGTAATGTTACACTCCTCCATGTTTCCATCTTCAGTTAGCTTTACTTGGTCACCATTCCGATGAGGACACTCTTTAGCCCAGTGGTAAGTACTGAGACAAATAGCACATCTTGTTCGCTTGCCAAACTTGTCAAGTGGGTTGGTACCTTGTAGTGGTTGTCGCTGTCCACTCCGCGACAAAGTACCGTTGTTTCGTTTGTATTTGGGACCTTTTTGCTCCGTAAGGAAAACTGCATCTTGGTTCAGTTGAATTCCGCTGAAAACTCCGGCTACTATCCCTCCGAAAATCCGTTTCAGTGCAGACTTCATAGACGCAAATGTTAAGTCGGTGCAAGGTGTTGACTTTTCTCATCAAGACAAACTGTATCTAGAAGCTTAATGCTAACACAGCGTCAGGCAGCGTCATGTGGTACTTTTTCATCCGGTTATAACGCTGTTCAAAGTCTATAATGTAGTCTGCCATGGACACACTGTGGTTCTTTGCAATGGAGTCAAAACACGAGTAAGCTTCATACGTGTGGTCTTTTTCTTCTCTCTGAAACACCGCGTCCAGTTTTGCAAGTAGTGTTTCCATACCGTCACCTTTGTTCAAATCTTCTGCGGGTATCTCCATGGCTGTTTCTCTGGCTCTTCCCTCGAGCCTCAGCGCCACCGCGAGTGCCTGCTTGTTTTTATCCAGTTCTGTAACTCGTCTCCAAATATTGACTTCATTCTTCCAGCACTCGTATGGCCTGGCTTCATCAAGCTGCGGTGGTACTTTATAATTGGTAACCATCCTCTGATACCAATGTTAAGTCAAAAGACACGACGTCGTAGTCTCACTCCAAGCACTTTATTCGTTATGCCATGTTTTACTGCTCACACACAATAACAACAACTCACCGCGGGCAACAGTACTCTCGCAATATACAGAAAATAACAAGTTCACACTGCTATCACTTCCAACATAAATGAAGACAGAAAACTAAACAGCAGTGACGTTTTTGGGTTACTGAAGTTGGGCTAGCTGGTATATAATGATGTGCTACATGATCGCTAGCGACACAGCTATGTTAGCATAGCATAAACACAGTGAAGCTGGAAGATGAACGGTAACTTTTTTCCACTCGATAAAAGTTAAGGTGAGGGTTCCCGATGGTTAGGAACAAATGCAATCGCATGGCAGGATGCTGTAAACGGACCAAACTTCAGTTAGGATAACAACTGAGATAATCCATCCACAATACCAGGTTAGTTATTAATATACTGCTGCATGGGCTGGGCTGTAGTTACACCGTAAGTCTCCAAAAGTTGAATCTGTTCATCTGGACGTAGCGTTTTGTGGGAGAAACGTTTCGTCACTCATCCAAGTGACTTCTTCACTCTCAGCTGACTGCAGGTTTCCCCAAACCTTATAAACAGTACATTTGCATAATGACTGAAAGCAGCCCACTGAAGGAACAATGGGCTGTGAGGTCAGTTCCTTAATCATAATTATGCAAATTCCCATGACCATTGATCAACAATCACTGACCAAAACCCACTGATCAACAACCACTGATCAATGGCCATGAGTCCCATTCACAGAGAGTTGGGGAATGGCTGCAATCACAGCATTGTAAGATGGTGACAGATGTACCCTTAGGCCCCCTCCTCCATTCAGAGATGGTCTTTCCCTCTTCACGTAAATGGCCTCCTTGACTCCGCGCTCAAACCAGCGTTCCTCCCTGTCCAGGATGTGTACATCCTCATCGTTGAAAGAGTGTCCACTGGCCTGTAGGTGTAAATAGACTGCAGAGTCCTGGCCTGACGAGGTAGCTCTTCTGTGTTGTGCCATCCGCTTCGCTAGAGGTTGTTTGGTTTCCCCGATGTATAAATCCTGGCAATCCTCCTGGCACTTAACAGCGTACACTATGTTACTCTGTTTGTGTCGGGGGACCCGATCCTTGGGGTGGACCAGTTTTTGGCGCAGCATGTTTTGGGGTTTTAAAGCCACAGAGACCCGGTGTTTAGAAAAAATGCGTCTCAACTGTTCCGATACTCCTGACACATATGGGATCACTACAGGTTTTCGCCTGGGCAGCAGTTGTCCTTCTCTCCTGGATCGGCTGGAGCTTTCTTTAGGTGCCTTTCCCGTTTTGACAAAAGTCCAGCTGGGATAACCACATTTACTCAGGGCCTTCTTGATGTGCTGTTCTTCTGCCTCCCTGGCCGCTGTGTCAGTGGGGATGGTGTTCGCTCTGTGTTGTAGTGTCCTGATGACACCCAGTTTGTGCTCCAGTGGATGATGAGAGTCAAACCTTAGATACTGATCCGTATGTGTAGGTTTACGGTACACATCAGCTTTTAGATGTCCCCTATTACTGATGGAAATCTCACAGTCTAAGAAGGCTTACCTGCCACTTTTCATATCCTCCCTGGTGAATTTGATGTGTTGGTCCACCGAGTTAATGTGATCCGTGAAATGTGGAACGTCCTAAGATTTGATTTTCACCCAGGTGTCATCCACATATCTGAACCAATGGCTTGGTGGTGTTCCAGGGTAGGATAGCAACGCCCTCTTTTCAATTCAATTCAATTCAATTCAATTTTATTTATATAGCGCCAAATCACAACAAAAGTCGCCTCAAGGCGCTTTATATTGTACAGTAGATAGCACAATAATAAATACAGAGAAAAACCCAACAATCATATGACCCCCTATGAGCAAGCACTTTGGCGACAGTGGGAAGGAAAAACTCCCTTTTAACAGGAAGAAACCTCCGGCAGAACCAGGCTCAGGGAGGGGCGGGGCCATCTGCTGCGACTGGTTGGGGTGAAAGAAGGAAAACAGGATGAAAGACATGCTGTGGAAGAGACACAGAGATTAATAACAGATATGAATCGATGCAGAGAGGTCTATTAGCACATAGTGAGTGAGAAAGGTGACTAGAAGGGAAAAACTCAATGCATCATGGGAATCCCCGGCAGCCTACGTCTATTGCAGCATAACTAAGGGAGGATTCAGGGTCACCTGGTCCAGCCCTAACTATATGCTTTAGCAAAAAGGAAAGTTTTAAGCCTAATCTTGAAAGTAGAGATAGTGTCTGTCTCCCGAATCCAAACTGGAAGTTGGTTCCACAGAAGAGGGGCCTGAAAACTGAAGGCTCTGCCTCCCATTCTACTTTTAAATACTCTAGGAACAACAAGTAGGCCTGCAGAGCGAGAGCGAAGTGCTCTAATAGGGTGATATGGTACTACAAGGTCATTAAGATAAGATGGGGCCTGATTATTTAAGACCTTGTATGTGAGGAGCAGGATTTTGAATTCAATTCTGGATTTAACAGGAAGCCAATGAAGGGAAGCCAAAACAGGAGAAATATGCTCTCTCTTTCTAGTCCCTGTCAGGACTCTTGCTGCAGCATTTTGGATTAGCTGAAGGCTTTTCAGCGAGTTTTTAGGACATCCTGATAATAGTGAATTACAGTAGTCCAGCCTGGAAGTAATAAATGCATGAACTAGTTTTTCAGCATCACTCTGAGACAGGATATTTCTAATTTTAGAGATGTTGCGCAAATGGAAGAAAGCAGTCTTACATATTTGTTTAATATGTGCATTGAAGGACATGTCCTGGTCAAAAATTACTCCAAGGTTCCTCACAGTGTTACTGGAGGCCAAGGTAATGCCATCCAGAGTAAGAATCTTCTTAGATACCATATTTCTAAGATTTTCAGGGCCGAGTACAATAACCTCAGTTTTATCTGAATTAAGAAGCAGAAAGTTAGCGGCCATCCAGGTCTTTCTGTCTTTAAGACATTCCTGCAGTTTAACTAATTGGTCTGTGTTACCTGGCTTCATGGATAGATAGAGTTGCGTGTCATCTGCATAGCAGTGAAAATTTATGCTATGTCTTCTAATGATGCTGCCTAAGGGAAGCATGTATAATGTAAATAGAATTGGTCCTAGCACTGAACCCTGTGGAACACCATAATTGACCTTAGTGTGTGAAGAGGACTCTCCATTTACATGCACAAATTGGAGTCTATTAGATAGATATGATACAAACCACTGCAGTGCAGTACCTGTAATACCTACAGCATGTTCTAATCGCTCTAATAGGATATTATGGTCAACAGTATCGAATGCAGCACTGAGGTCTAGCAGGACAAGCACAGAGATGAGTCCACTGTCAGAGGCCATAAGAAGATCATTTGTAACCTTCACTAAAGCTGTTTCTGTGCTGTGATGAGCTCTGAAACCTGACTGAAACTCTTCAAATAAGCCATTCCTCTGCAGATGATCAGTTAGCTGTTTGACAACTACTCTTTCAAGGATTTTTGATATGAAAGGAAGGTTGGAGATTGGCCTATAATTAGCTAAGACAGCTGGGTCTAGAGATGGCTTTTTAAGTAAAGGTTTAACTACAGCCACCTTGAAGGCCTGTGGTACATAGCTGATTATTAGAGATAGGTTGATCATATTTAAGATTGAAGCATTAATTAATGGCAGGACTTCTTTGAGCAGTTTAGTAGGAATGGGGTCTAAAAGACACGTTGATGGTTTGGAGGAATTAATTATTGAAGTTAACTCAGAAAGATCAATTGGAGAAAAAGAGTCTAACTTAACATCGATGGTACTAAAAGTAGCTGTAGATAATATTACATCTGTGGGAAGATTATTGGTAATTTTTTCTCTAATGATAAAAATTTTATTTGTGAAGAAGTTCATGAAGTCATTACTAGTTAACGTTAAAGGGATGGTTGGCTCAGTAGAGCTCTGACTTTTTGTCAGCCTGGCTACAGTGCTGAAGAGAAACCTGGGGTTGTTCTTATTTTCTTCAATCAGTGACGAATAGTAAGATGTTCTGGCTTTGCGGAGGGCTTTCTTATAAAGCAGCAAACTATTTCTCCAGGCTAAATGATGATCCTCTAAATTTGTGACACGCCATTTCCTCTCCAGCTTACGAGTTATCTGCTTTAGGCTACGTGTTTGAGAATTATACCACGGAGTCAGGTACTTGGATTTGAGGCCTTAGTTTTCACAGGAGCTACAGTATCCAGAGTCGTACGTAGTGAGGAGGTAAAATTATTAACAAGATAATCGACATCTGTTGGAGTAGCGTTCAGATAGCTGCTCTGCTCTATGTTGGTACAGGGCATTGAAGATGATAACAGTGGGTGGATTATATTCTTAAATTTAGTTACAGCACTTTCAGAAAGACATCTACTTTGATAAAGTCTACTCTCCACTGCTGTGTAATCAATTATTGTAAATGTAAATGTTATCAGGAAATGATCAGACAGCAGAGGGTTTTCAGGAAACACTGTTTCCACTTCTTCCATGTATAAATTGGCCACGATGGGTGAAACTGGGGAGCCCATGGCACACCCATGTTTCTGCCTGTAGAACTGACCCTTGTATGTGAAGTAGGTGGAATGAAGACACAGTTCGAAAAGCAAACACACTTGGTCGATGCTGAGAGTGGTCCTGTTGCTGAGGTTGGTGTCATCCTGTAATCTCTTACGGACTACCTCCAACGCTTCCGTGACTGGGATGCAAGTGAAGAGAGATGTAACGTCGTACGAGACCATGGTTTCATCTGCCTCCATAATGACATCTCTCACCTTCTCAACAAAATCCAGGGTGTTCTGGATGTGGTGTTCAGAGCTGCCCACCAGCGGGTTGAGGATCGAAGCCAGAAACTTGGAGATGTTATAGGTGACCGAGTTGATCATGCAGACAATCGGTCTTAAAGGTGCACCCTGCTTATGTATTTTCGATAAACCATACAGACTTGGTGTAGACTCCCCTGGGTACAGCCTGTGGTATGAGGTCCGGTCAACAGCATTGTCTTGTTCCAACTGCTTCAGACAGTCTATCACCCTCTTCCTGTAACCACTTCCTGGGTCTCGTTTCTGCGGAGCGCGGAGTCAAGGAGGCCATTTACGTGAAAAGGGAAAGACCATCTCTGAATCGAGGAGGGGGCCTAAGGGTACATCTGTCACCATCTTACAATGCTGTGATTGCAGCCATTCCCCAACTCTCTGTGAATGGGACTCATGGCCATTGATCAGTGTTCTTTGATCAGTGGGTTTTGGTCAGTGATTGTTGATCAATGGTCATGGAAATTTGCATAATTATGATTAAGGAACTGACCTCACAGCCCATTGTTCCTTCAGTGGGCTGGTTTCAGTCATTATGCAAATGTCCTGTTTATAAGGTTTGGGGAAACCTGCAGTCAGCTGAGACTGAAGAAGTCACTTGGATGAGTGACGAAACGTTTCTCCCACAAAACGCTACGTCCAGATGAACAGAATCAACTTTTGGAGATTTACTTTCCTGGATGATTGAGAATGCATCAAGACGTTACACCGTAAGGTTTTAATAACTGTGCTTTAAAATGAACAGTGGTGATAAAAACCGAGAGAGGCCGATAGTGATCACTGACTGTTTTTAGGGGCTTGTTCAGATTAAATAGAACAAGATACAAAACATGTTAAAAACACAACAGCCTTAATAAACGCATAGTTTGGACCCGGAAGCAGGATTCATCACATCATCACTTAAAGACCACATGGGGTCTGATTATAGGAAGTCTGAGGGTAGTATAGTAAGTTTATTTTTTTGTAAGTGTAGTATTAGTGAACACAGAATATTGTATATTTTATGCATTGATTTGATGTTAATTTGTTGATCGCTTTGCCTTATTTGTGCTCAGGGGTGATTTTAGCCCATTTTTGGGGGTGCTTCAGCACCCCCCAGCACCCCCAAAGATTTCTTACTTTTTTTGACAATATTTGCTGTTTGTGTGACACACTACTAAAAATATAAAAAGCATACAGTACTTAATTGAGACGGAACATTTTAACAACAAAAGTATAGATAACCCCCCCAAATGGTTTGTTCCAGCTTGGCTCTCCCCTACTCTGGCTCTAGCGTCCTTTCTGCCAGAGCGATGGTGGCTGAGACGCAGCGGAGCTGAAGTGTGAGTGGCTGGCTTAGAACAGGACATGTTAGCTGCATTTAACCTTCAGTTACTCTTTATATAGTTAGGTAGGAGTCAGACCATGTTTCTTTTTAGCTGAAAAACATTACACCCAGCTAACCTGCAGTGTTGAAAACGTGTTTTCTGACGATGTTTGCTACCCTACAATCCGTCCTGCTCTGTAGTAAAATCAGCGACATTTGACCGTCCTGTTGCTCCCATTGAAATGTATACAGCCTATTTAAAATCTAAAACTTAAAATTGTCTGTAGCCTACTGTTGTTACCACTGTCCTGTTTGGAATGGAATGAGAGAAGCTGGTTATTTTGTCATATGTATATGTGCCGATATTAAACCCAGGAGCAACATTCAGGTAAAAGTTTAAGAACAAATGATCCGCCAATCAAGAATAATGTTGGATCAGTGTTTCAATATTTATATCTTTTATTAGATGTACATGTGGTTTGGTTATTTGCCTTTTGAGGGAAAGAGGAGGAAAGAGGGGAACGTGAGGAGAAAGTATAAGGTCAAGAAGAACCAGGTAAGAAAACAGACAGGGAATACTGACAGGCAAAACAGAAACCGTTAAACTGCTTGAGAGACTTGACCACCAAATATGATAGACAGATTTGCCAACTTCAAGGTGAGGCGACATAAATAAAAGAAAAAATCTGCAGAGCCGTAGAAGTATCTGCAGTACAGATCTTTTCATACATTGTATACATTGTACCATAGGCAAAGTTGCCTCCATTTTTATAATTTTTCTATCAATATTTTGTACATTTGTACATTTCAAGGACTCTATTTTTGGAGTTTATTTTTATGTATCTGTATTATATTACACATACACATTAAAAGTGAATGTCTGGCCAAAAAATGCTCTCAGTTTACTTTTTACTCACTATGAGCATCATTCATCATTTTCCCCCAGTAATTAAGGTTAGGATATGTATTTTTTTTAATCCAGTCCATTCTTCTTTTGCAGCATTTAAATAACCTTTATCAGACTTTATGGTTTTGTTACAGACTTTTAAAAAAGTGTTTTGTTTTTCTTTCACACATGTGGGATTAAATTGTGTTAAAATGTCCAAAACAGTGATGTCATGTTTTATGACGAGGACCCAGGCACAGAGAGACTTGATGAATTTAAGAATCTTCTGATTTAATAAAGAAATTTGCAGACTTGCACAGAGATGTTAAAATTATGATGACTGATAACGGAGATGAAGTCAACAGAGGATGAGGACAGGGAGGAACAGGGGTTTAAATCCACCAAGGAGACAATCAGAGGGAACTCTGTACAACTGGAGACATTTAAGGATGCAGGGACTGACAGAGACGGGGAAGAAGTCTCATTATAATGAGTAAAGTGTATCTTGGCTGGCTGGGCAGCTCTCTGGGTGCTCAGTACCCCCAAAGCTCTGGTCCTAGAATCGCCCCTGTTTGTGCTTCTGCCTGCATTTCTCTCACTTTTCCACCTTCAGGATGAGAGTCTGTCATATCAGAGCCAGCTCGACAGTCTGCAAGCAGAAATCCTGAAGCACAGAGAGGAGCTTCGCAGTCTGCAGGTTGTGAATACTGACAGCCAGCTCTCCAAAGAAGCTGCTAAGGTGACCTGTAATTTCCTTTGCTGTGACTTCAGATTAAGAAACACTCAGCATCACTTACATTATCCAGCTGATTTGCCAGAGTAATAAATGAAGGAGTCACTGTATCTCACAACTTACCACCATCAGCCTACGTCTTCTTCTGCTTCGCAGGCTGAGTTGCAGCAGCAGGAGGAGCTGCTTCACAAGGAGTGTAAGGAGAGGGAGCAAGTGATAGCAAGCTACAGGAAAAAGGTCGATGAGCGCAAGGCCCAGGCTGCAAAAGTTGAGAGAAGGGTGAGAGACATTTAATGTACTCAGTTTTTGTAGATGAGTAACAAATAAAAGAGCAAAGATATAAAGAAGTGCCTTCCTGCTCACGCCACCACAGCAGGCCAATCACATTGATGTTAGTGACAGAGATGTTTGGTGACATCATCAGTCTCTCCAACGGTAGAAAGATGTGAGGTGAGGGCAAAGACATAGACTTCTCTTGTCCACATCTTTGCCTTTCCTGTCCCCCAGTCATCTCTGTACCAATTGTAATAACTTAAGAGTAAGAAAAAGTAATAAAAATAAACAAATAACAAAGATCAATCAAGTGGACCAGCATGGCAAAGCCATAATGATCCACTTGGGAAAATAAATGTGTTGGGCATTCTTCTTGGTTCTCAGACAGTAATTGTGATTGCTACAGTGCTGAACGGAAAAAAGTGGAGTGCCCGCTCTGGGTCAGGGACGAGTTCCTGCCCCAAGTGGAGGAGTTTAAATATCTCCGGGTCTTGTTCACGAGTGATGGGAGAAGGGAGCGGGAGATCAACAGATGGATTACTGCAGCGGCCGCTGTGATGCGGACACTGCAACGGTCCGTCGTGATGAAGAGAGAGTTGAGTGTAAAAGCGAAGCTCTCAATTTACCGATCAGTCTACGTCCCTACCCTCACCTACGGTCACGAGCTGTGGGTAGTGACCAAAAGAATGAGACTGCGGATAAAAGCGGCAAAATGGGTTTCCTCCAAAGGGTGGCTGGCCTCTCCCTTAGAAATAAGGTGAGAAGTTCGGCCATTCGGAGGGGCTCAGAGTAGAGCTGCTGCTCCTCCACATCGAAAGGAGCCAGCTAAGGTGGTTCGGGCATCTGACAAGGATGCCCCCTGGGCGAGGTTTTCCGGGCATGTCCCACCATGTCCCATCTCTCGGCTGGCCTGGGAACGCTTTGGTGTTCCCCCCGGATAAGCTGGAGGAGGTGGCTGGGGTGAGGGAGGTCTGGGCCTCTCTGCTTGGGCTGCT
Organism: Oreochromis grahami; assembly: GCA_029532605.1. Lineage (NCBI taxonomy): Eukaryota > Metazoa > Chordata > Actinopteri > Cichliformes > Cichlidae > Oreochromis > Oreochromis grahami. Next base: position 47,301 of record JAQSNX010004233.1, read on the forward strand.
GCCCCCGAGACCCGGCCCCGGATAAGTGGAAGAAAATGGATGGATGGATGGATGGATGGATGGATGGATGGATGGATGGATGGATGGATGGATGGATGGACAGTGCTGAATGGGACAGGCGAAAAAAGAAAGAAACTGTTGTGGTTATAATAAACACCTACCTTCAATCCAGAGCGATGATGTTGCTTCAACAACAAACAAAAAAAAGACAGAAAGGTGTGAGCTGAGACCACTGAGCACACATAATCATGCTCAGCCCTGCGCATCCTGTGACCTACAGCCCATTAACCGCAGTCTGTTTCTTCAAACACAATATTATGATTCTGTAAAGTGAAACCAAGTCACTGACATGTGCAGTGGTTGCTGTTGCATCGTGCAGGTCCAGCGAGCAGCTGTGCAGCTGGATGAACTAAGCAGTGAGGTCCAGCACAGCACCACCAGGATGCTGGCTGAAGAGGAGAAAGACATCTCGACTGCTGAGGAGGCCTTCAGACGCATCAAAGAGGCCACAGGGATCACCGATATACAGGTGCAAAGGTGTCCGCTCGTTCTGCTACACACAGCGTGCTTCCTGATATGCGTTTTCCTTTCAAGCATTTTGTGTTTGTAGGAGTTAGAGGAGCACTTTACTTCTCAGAAGGAGACATGTCGACATCTGGAGAGGCGGCAGGAGGAGAACGAGGAGGTCCTGCTGCAGCTGAAGGAGCAGAACGAGCTTCTGGAGCAACAGTTTGAAGAGATGAAATATTCTGGGGAGGCTAAACTCTTCAGGTCAGACACATATTTAACTCTGTCATGCAGCAGCTGTCACAGTGTTTGTGAATCACATGGACTCTCTGTTGGTGTGATTGGGACTCAGAGCATCACACGAGTGTCTAATGCTTATTCTGAAGCGTCTGCTCTTTCTGTGTGCTTTTTTTAGCTACCAGCAGATGCTGCAGGAGCGTGAGCAGCAGCTGCAGGCTGAGCAGCAGAGGTGCGATGAAGCCAAAGAGCGACTGGATTGGCTTGTGAAAACCCTCGGTGCCGTCCGACACGGAGTTGAGCACCTGGCAGACAATCTTCAGCACATCTCACTGGTACAAACAACCACAGTCTATTAGGATTCCTGATGTTACCAAAAGGTCTTCAACGTCAACTTCTCCATTTACTGGGGCAACATTGATTTTAACTAAAGCCTTAGATCAGGGGTCCCCAATCCCAGTCCACGATGGCCGGTGTCCCTGCAGGTTTTAGATGTGTCCTTGATCCATCACAGCTGATTTAAATGGATAAATTACCTTCTCAACATGTCTTGAAGTTCTCCAGAGGCCTGGTAATGAACTAATCATGTGATTCAGGTGTGTTGACTCAGGGTGAGATCTGAAACCTGCAGGGACACCGGCCCTCGTGTACTGGGATTGGGGACCCCTGCCTGAGAACATAGAAACTGATTCTTACAGGCATGCTGTGTGTTGTCAACATATAGAGAAGGTAAAAATGTCACATCTGACCTCTCTTTCAGGGTCAATAGATAAAGTGATACTAATGCTATGGCCACTGTTTGTATTGACAACAATGATATATAGGGATATCACATTATAGTTTGCATTTGACCTCTGACCTCACTTGTACCTTTCACATTAGCCTGTCTTTCATGTTGACCCCAAATATCTTTAAAGGATGTGTTGTCAGGAGAGTGAGCTGCCAAGTTAGTTCGAAGTATACCGTAGTATATTATTAAATACTAAGCTCAAGTCATTCATGTCCCCTTATTTACAAATCAGTTTGTATTATCAATACCTGCTCCTACATAATGTGTGTGTAATCGAAATAAACCTCTGTCATGCTTCCCTTGTCGGGTTTTTAATGCACTACAAATGTCTCAGGGTACGTTTTTTAAGAGTGTTACCTTCAAAGGAAATGCTCCTCAGAGAGAGAGCTGCCCTGCTGGAGCTCCACAGTCTTCATGTGCTTTTGTTCCTTTTTTCACTCATCATCTCCCAGGATGAGCACACAGTTCCCAACATGCATCCAGACTCAGAGGACTTTGTGGTGCTGGGGCTGATGGCCCAGTGTGAGCAGAAATTGGAGTCTCTGCAGAAAGAGCTTGAGGGGAAGGATGTGGCTGCTATAATGAAGAAGATGTTGGAAAAGGAGGTAAGACAAAAGCCTACAAGCTCAAAACTTGAAATGGATCCTCTGAGTCTGAAACAACATGTTTGACATTTGCAAAGTCAGTCAAGGTTTTTGTTTAAGTTTGTCCATGGGCTCCCCATTAAGAGAAAAGCAGTAAAACACATGTGTGTAGATGATCATTAACACTCAGCAACACCTTCTCTGTTTGAGAATATAACACAGAGCATACAAACACACAGTCTGCCAATGACACTGATTAACACTAAGCCTAACCCTTTCTGTTTCTGCTATGAGTTCTACGTCAGGATTGAGGGGAAACTGCCCGAACACAGCACCCAAGTCAAACCACCTGAGGATCAAGCACAAGATCCATACAGTGATGGTAACTTGGTGTTCTTCTACACATTACCAGCTACGACTACAGACTAAATTACATTGAAATTGCTGATTACTTAATTGTGTTCCAGAGGACAAAAGTGACAAGGACGGGGCTCATGTCATCTCTCGTGAGGCACTGAAGCGTCAATCTCAGCTAATCGTCGACTCTAACTCAAAGAGAAAGGCCCAGAAGAAGGGGAAGGGCAAGTTTTAATCCGACAGCATCTCCAAACTCTCCCAAAATAAAGCAGTGACGTGTAAAACGGGATGATTTTGAGCCGAGTGAACAGACTGTGATTTGCCATTGCTATCAAGTTTCTCCTCTTAGCTGCTGCTACAAGGATATGTAGTAAGCAGCAAATGAAGATTTAAGTTTTAACAGCCTTACATGACTGTCATGAATTGATACCTTATGTCTGTACTTGTTGTGTAAGTAGGTTTCATTTGGCAACAGTCAGCTGTCAACACTTTACTCCACATCATTTTTGGTTGTTTTACTCATATTTCACTCTCTGCCTGTCTCCACAGAATACACTATACAGGAAAGAGGCGGCTCTAAATGGGTCTTGCAGACTCAAATATATGCATCCACTATACAGGCAATTTTGTTGAGCACTACATGCATGCTGTGTGGTCTTGTGTGCCTGTCCGGAGGTTTTGGCAGAAAATTTTTTATTTTTTTTTGGCATGTCCCATTTGGATCTTCAGTCATCAGAATTGTTGTCTGAAGGCCAAAAAAGATGCCTAGCGGATTTACTTTACCAAGTGGATCATCATTGACCTTTTATTATTATTATGTATTTATTTTATTTTATTTTTGGTTGTTACAGATGGGATAGACTGGGGGATAGGACAGGAAGAAAGAAAGAATGAAAGAAAGAGGGAGAGAAAGAAAAACAGAGGGGAGAAGAGATAGTGAGAAAGGGGGGAAGAAAAAAAATCCCCAGCTGGGTCACAGGTGCCAGGCTCCGCCAAGCAGCCACCAGGAGGTGAGCCGGTACATACATGAGTGCCCAGCCCCAGACACCAAGAACCACCAGCGTCTGAGGGCATCTGCTACCGGCATGGAGAGTGGTGAGGGGAGATAGACCTCCATACCTCGGAGAGCCTGAGATGTTACCAGAGAGGTGGAGTCTAAGACCCAACCTGACATATAGACACAGATGAACAGGCGCACACAGACACAAACGTGCATTCCCACCCACATATACAGGGTGGGCCATTTATATGGGTACACCGTAATAACATGGGAATGGTTGGTGATATTAAAGTCCTGTTTGTGGCACATTAGTACATGTGAGGGGGCAAACTCCTCAAGATGGGTGGTGACCATGGTGGCCAGCAACACTACTCATATGTAGTGTTGCTGCGTGCTGTTCTAAAGTGCGTTTAAAAAACAGGAGGGCATGGTGCTTCCTGCCAAAGAGCAGCACGGCTCCTCCCAAAAACCCTCAGTATGCATTTAAAATTGAGGGTTGGCACCGGCGCCAGAGGTGGGTTTGAATACACAGACCATCCTCTGGACGCTGTATAACGTGCCCGCCCAAAAGGCCCTATATGTATGTGTTATGAAAGTATGTTTAATGTGGATGTCTAGGTTGTGGAATAAAATTGAAGCGCAGGCGGCCAGAAGGGGACAGACCGCCCAGCCCCTCACAACCCTGGGCAGCCCCACCCGACCCCACCACAGAGAAAACTGCACCAAACCCATCATCCAATCATCTCCCAGACTACACAAGACAATAGACACCCAGGTTGAGTTCATTCTCCACCTCTCCAATATCTCTCCCCCACCTGCAGAGTGAACTCCTGGAGAGAGGAGACCTCCTGCAAAGATGTAACAGCCTAAGATGTAGCTGATGAAGCCAATCAAAGGAGCCCAGAGGGATTGATCAAATGTGATGGCAGAGGCTGTATCAAGACTAATGTGATCTATTAGGTGGTTTTTATATTGGTTAGAATTAAGATTATATTTTATTTTTCCAGTTAATGAGCACCATTTTCTTGGCAATGCATAGGGCAGTGAAAGCAGTGTGGGCTGTATTTATTTCTGTAGTGACCTCATCCAAGTTGCCCAGCAAACACACTAAAGGGGAGGCTGGAATGTTACATTTCAGACACTTTGATAAGTCTTCACATATCTTGCCCCAAAACTTCTGAACTTGTGGACAGAACCAAAGAGCGTGGATGTAATTGTCCGGTGTATTTGCTTGACAGTGTGAGCAGTTGTTAGAAAACAGCCCATCTGGAACATCCTATTAACTGTATAGTGGACTCTATGTAGTATTTTGTATTGTATTAATCGCAAACTGGGATTTCTGATCCATTGAAAGGTTTTTAAGCATATCTGATACCAAAAGATTTGGTCTAAGCTGACCCATAAATCCGCTTCCCATTTTGCAATAAAGGGATATTGATTCATCTATTTTAGAAAGTGTTCTGTATATTTTATTGGGGTTTTAGAGTAAAGAATTGTACCACACTTGTTGGTGTTTGTAATTCAACTTGACTGGGCTTAAATTTCTCTTTTGTTGTGGATTTAATTTTTTGATATTCTAAACATCTTTTATTGTTGATCCCATATTGTATAACTAGTCTGTCAAACGAAATAAAGTCTGTTCCTTCCAATATATGTTCCAAGTATTTAATTCCTTTATAACTCCAATTTGGCAAGTTATAATAATCAATAATATTTGATCATATTGTTGTTTTGTAATTAAGTCAGGGTTGTTCCAGATAGGTGTACGATTGCATGGGATTAATGAAGACTCTGTTATTTTTAGAAACTCCCACCATGCTGTCAGAGAAGAGCTGATGTTGATGCTTTTAAAGCATTCATGTCGTTGGATGTTTGAGCTGATAAATAGTAGGTCTGAAATCTCTAGATTAATGCATAGTGCCTGTTCTACATCTATCCAGGGTTCATCTAAGAAGGTATGTTTTAACCATCTAGAGATGAACTGAAGCCTGTTGGCTAAAAAATAGTGATTAAAGTTAGGCAGATTTAATCCTCCTTTATCCTTGGTCCTTTGTAATGTTTTTAAGCTTATACGTGGGGGTTTGTCTTTCCAAAGGAATTTAGAAATATACAAGTCTAGAGATCTGAACCGATCTTGTGATGGCTTACTTGGGATCATTGAAAATAAATAGTTTATCTTTTCCAAGACCATCATTTTTATTGTGGTGACCCTTCCCATGAGTGATATGGGTAGACATTTCCATCTAGCCAGATCGCTTTCTACTGTCTTTAAAAGTGGGATGTGGTTTAATGTAGTTAAATCTGCAAGCTTAGGAGAGATATTGATACCTAAATATTTTATATTTCCAGATTGCAGTCGGGTAGATGAAGAATTATGGAAGGAGCAATTAATCGGAAGAACTGTAGATTTTGACCAGTTAACTGAATAATCTGAGACTCTTGAGAAAGAGTTTATCAATGCAATTACCCCAGAGATATTGGTTTGTGAATTTGGAGAAAAAGTAACACATCATCCGCATAAAGGCTGATTTTATGTTCTACATTCTTACATTTTATGCCCTTAATTACTGAATTCTGTCTAATTGCTGCTGCTAGTGGTTCGATAAAAATTGCAAATAGTGAAGGGGAGAGTGGGCATCCCTGCCTGGTGCCCCTCAGGAGACAGAAGCTGGAGGATGGTTGATTGTTTGTTCTGACACAAGCTGTTGGGGAATTATATAATATTTTTAACCAGTTAGTGAAAGAGTTTCCAAAACCAAATTTGTGTAAAGTTGCAAATAAAAATTTCCAGTTAACTTTGTCAAATGCTTTTTCTGCATCTAGAGATAATATTATGGTTTCAGTGTTTTTACAGCATGAGTAGTCTGTTAAATTAAGTTATCTACGCGTATTTGTTGATGAGTGCCGACCTTTTATGAAACCAGTATGGTCAGGATGAATTAAAAGGGGGGTTATCTTTTCTAATCTCTTTGAGAGAGCTTTGCAGATTATTTTAAGATCTACAATTATAAGGGATATTGGACGATAGCTTGAGGGAAACACAGGGTCTTTGACTGGTTTTAGTAAGAGACTAATATTTGCAGAATTCATATTTGGTGGTAGTCTGCCATTTTCTTTGATTTCCTGCAGCATTCTGTGAAAAATTGGTGCCAGAGTAAAATTCTGCTGGAAAGCCATCTGGACCTGGAGCCTTATTGCTGGGCATACTTATCAGGGCTTCCTGTCTTTGTACTAAGAATTGAGTCATTTTTTATTAATAATTTCATTTAATTCTATTTTTGTTTTGCGTATTTTGTTCAATATTTCTTGATCTTGGCGGGACACATAGGGTTTTTCTAAGGATTTGATTCGGCAGAGGATATTTGTATAGTTTAGTTGCTGCATCCCAACCTCACCCAAACTGTGCATCATAGGTGACATAAATAAATAAGGTATGGAGACAAATGCATCACATGTAGTGCCTACTGCCATGTGCCTCGCTAAGAAACAGATCTTCATGAATTGGAAATCAAAAAATAACTTGTGTATTACTCAATATAGAAATGTTCTTCTAGATCACATTAGTTTGGAGAAAATATGACTCCTCAACAAACCATTTGGATGAATTTACTTCTCTCTGGTCCCCACTGATCAATTCCATTACCTACTTCTTCCCTTGCCCACAACCGGTCATGGCAGACAGCCGCCCCTCTCTGAGCTTGGTCCGGCTGAAGGTTTCTTTCTGTTGAAAAGGAGGTTTTCCTTCTCACAGTAGCCAAAGCGCTCGCTTATAGGCTTCAAATCTGTTGTTTTTTTTTCTTTGTTTTCTTTATATTATCATATGGAATTTACCTTAAAACATAAAGAGCATTGAGGCAACTTTTATTGTGATTTGGCGCTTTATAAATAAAACTGAACTGAGTTCTCTTCCCTACCTCTTCCTGCTGGATGCTGCTGCCCCTTCCTGGGATGTGGGCATTTGTTTGTTCTGGGACACATGGCTGGATGCTGGCGTGGATGCCGAGATGTGTGGCCTTAGGTCTTCTGTACTCTTGGGGGCTCTGGATGGCCCAGACCTCCTGGATCAATCTCTGTCTCCCTAAGGAGAAACACTATTATCTGTTTTTTCAACATAAGTGCGTTCTGTCTAACATTCACGAACATTCATAAACACATCAGAGAGCAACTTAGTATCTTGCCCAAGGATATCTGGCAGCAGTCAGGGATCAAACCACCAACCTTCCAATAAGTAGATGACCTGCTCCACCATATGAAGGAAGGCATAGATTTTGGACTTTGAACTGTTGAAACTGTTGATCTCCACCTAGAGAAGGTTGAAGCTTTGAAGTAGGTCAAAAGTCCAGAGTATCTCTCTATTTGGAACAATTAACATTCCTAACGTTCCTTCCAATCAACAATCTGTTGTGTTGGTTTTCATATTGTGAAACAGAAATATCAGATATTGTCCCTCACTGGGAATATTCAAGTCTTCCAGCATGCAGATTCACACAAAAGTAAAGAATATAAAAATAAGAAACTGTACAGTAAGTAAGGGCAATTTACAACATAAGAAAAAAATATTGTACATTTATTAAAAATAGCATACTTAGATTCAAAGAAATGTGCGACGGAGTAGAATATTTTTTTTATTTTGTAAACAACAATGTAAACAACTTATTGTGTTTGTTGGGAGCCGTGATAGTTATAGACTGGCAGCTGCTGGGAGGACCTGCGATGATGCTCCTTTGTGCATCCAGTATCTTTCACTGAAGGAGCTCTCTCGTTCTGCAACAGCTGCATGCATGGGGTGGGAGACATTGTCCAAGAGTGATGTTATTTTCAATTCACTGGTCTCGGTGTGGTGAGTCTGCACCTGTGGAAATCCACCACCGGCTCCTTGGTTTTTCCAGCATTGATCAGGAGATGGTTCCACTCTCATCACATAAAAAGAAAGAAGAAAACAAAAATATTCAGGAATTAGAAAAAACCATCAAATCACTAGAAGAAGCCTACGTGTCCCACCAAGATCAGGAAACATTGAACAAAATACGCAAAACAAAACTAGAATTAAATGAGATAATTGATAAAAAAACAAAATTCTTAGTACAAAGACTACGCTTACAAAATTATGAACATAGTAATAAATCCGGTCAATTTCTAGCAAACCAGCTAAAAATAAATAAAGAAAAAACAACTATATGTGCTGTTCAAGATTCATCTGGGAACACAATATATGAACCAAAACAAATAAACAACATTTTCAGGGATTTCTATAAAACGTTGTATTCACCACAAATAAACCCATCTAAAAAGGAAATTGATCAGTTTTTAGACAACATAACTCTCCCAAAATTATCAGACTCTCAAGCAATTGCACTGGATTCGCCACTGACATTAGGTGAACTCCAGGAAGCCCTGATAAGTATGCCCAATAATAAGGCTCCAGGTCCAGACGGCTTTCCTGCAGAATTCTACAAAGAATTCTGGACGATTCTAGCACCAGTTTTTTACAGAACGTTGTTGGAAATCAAAGAAAATGGCAGACTTCCATCAAACATGAATTCTGCAAACATTAATCTCCTGCTAAAACCAGGCAAAGACCCTGTATATCCCTCAAGCTATCGTCCAATATCCCTTATAAATGTAGACCTCAAAATTATCTGCAAAGCTCTCTCGAAGAGACTAGAGAAAATAATCCCCCTCTTAATTCATCCTGACCAAACTGGATTCATAAAAGGTCGGCACTCATCAACAAATACACGTAGATTACTTAATTTGATAGACTACTCATACAGTAAAAACCTTGAAACTACAATATTTTCTTTAGATGCAGAAAAAGCGTTTGACAGAGTTAACT
>JAQSNX010004234.1:5000-54639 GCA_029532605.1 Oreochromis grahami
GCTAAGTTCTGCTATGCTATTGTATTTCTGCCAAGTATTATGTTTCCTCTAAGATATTGCAGTTCTGCTAAGTTACTACATTTTAGCAACGTTCCTTTGCTTCTGCAAAGTTTTTACAATTTCTGCAACTTTTCAGCTTTTTCAGCTAGTTTCAGCAGACAGCTTCAGCGTTCCAGCATCCACACTGCATTTTCGCAGGAAATGCAAATTTTTCTAGTTATAGTTCTAGTTGCTTTGCACTTTTTTGGCACTTATCTACTTCCACAATTTTCAGCCGATTTTCACCGTTCAAATTTTAAACTATTCTGCTATTTCTGCTAATGATGGCTATATCTTTTGGTATTTTATACTATTATACTTTTTAAAATATTAAGCTTTTTTCCTTTAATTTGTCCCATTGAAATGAATGGGAAACTTCCGCAATTCTGCTAAAACTTGCTTGTTTTTGAAACTTAACTACTTTTTCCTACTTTCACGTAGAACAACCATTCAAACTTTAAAATGTTCACAAATTATTGGGCTATTCAGCAATAAATCAGCTTTTTCATATCTGTTACCATTTTCATTTTATCCCTCTTTAAGTTTTGAGTTGCAAAATTGTGATTTTTCACAAAATACATGCGTTGTTATGGTTGCTATGCAGTTGGTTCTAAGTGTGCCACTGTAGGTTTCGCAGTCTTCTCTTCATGTCCGAACAACTTCTTGCTACTTGATCAATTTTCACTCAACTTCCACAAATTATACATCAAAACGTAGGTATTTTTGCTGGCTTTCAGAAAATGTCACTATCATTGTTGTGGGATTTATAGAATTTTGGCAAATCTCCTCAGACCAACACAAAGTCGCAAAACTCTCCATAGAAAGTCAATGGAGAGTTTGTTCAAAATCACCGCTTGATTTCTGTAATGAGAGGCATATTCGAATCGTCATATCTCCTTAACGAAGCAAAGTTAAGACATAAGGCTTGTCCCAGTATATCTTCAGACACTCCTGACGCTCACAATTCAAGAATTTTTTTCTCACCTATTACCGTTCTGAAATGAGTTAGACTTGTTTGAGGGTAGGAAATTCGTCCTTCGCTCAGATTTCTTCAGATTTCAAACTCTGGAAATGAACCACTTTTTTCTCTCGTCATATCTTTTTAATGGATTTCCACAGAGACCTGAAAATTTCCATGATTGTTCACCAAAGCCTGCTGTCTCTTACGGTGAAAGAATGATATTGATACTCCAAATAGATTTAGAGTTAGAAAGCGTTGTTTGAGGGCAGGTCAAGGCAGTTTTTGCTTTGCTCTACTCAGTTATGGTGCATTAGAAGTCAAATATCTTTAATAATTCATATTTTAATGATAAATTGTCAACACTTTAAGATTCCCCCATCTCTTCTGAACAAAACGGTGTAAGAATGACCGTTCTAGCCCCTACGGTTAGGAAATTATGGCCATTTGGAATCCTCACTATGAGAAATACACTGCAAAAATCCTGTGTCTCTCTGTGCTGAGTGTGTGTAAAAACCTGTTTTGGCGGGAAAAAGTGCACAGGCTCTCTGATTGGTGGATTCAAATTCAGCAGCTCCCAGGCTGCCCAGGCTGCTTGACTGTGTGTGTGTGTGTGTGTGTGTGTGTGACAGAGAGAGAGAGAAAGCCTTTTTGTGGGATAATCTCATTGTAAGTTTTAAATTCAATATGTGTGTGTTGTGTGTGTGTGTGTGTGTGTGTTGTGTGTGTGTGTGTGTGTGTGTGTGTGTGTGAGGGAGAGAGAGAGAGAGAGAGAGAGAGAGCCTTTTTATGGGATGATCTCATTGTAAGATTCAAATTCAATATATTTAGACTGGTTGACTGAATTGGATCTTGTGTGTGTGTGTGTGTGTGTGTGTGTGTGTGTGTGTGTGTGTGTGTGTGTGAGAGAGAGAGAGAGAGAGAGAGAGAGAGAGAGAGAGAGAGAGAGAAAGCCTTTTTATGGGATGATCTCATTGTAAGATTCAAATTCAATATATTTAGACTGGTTGACTGAATTGGATCTTGTGTGTGTGTGTGTGTGTGTGTGTGTGTGTGTGTGTGTGTGTGTGTGACAGAGAGAGAGAGAGAGAGAGAGAGAGAGAGAGAGAGAGAAAGCCTTTTTATGGGATGATCTCATTGTAAGATTCAAATTCAATATATTTAGACTGGTTGACTGAATTGGATCTTGTGTGTGTGTGTGTGTGTGTGTGTGTGTGTGAGACGATCTCATTGTAAGATTTAAATTCAATATATTTAGACTGGTTGACTGAATTGGATCTGTGTGTGTGTGTGTGTGTGTGTGTGTGTGTGTGTGTGTGTGTGTGTGTGTGTGTGTGTGACAGAGAGAGAGAGAGAGAGAGAGGGCGAGAGAGCCTTTTTATGGAAGCATCTTATTGTATGATTTAAATTCAATATATTTAAACTGGTTGACTGAATTTGGTCCTGTGTGTGTCTCTCTGTGCATGTGTGTTTCCATATGTGTACATATTTCTGATTGTGTGACTGTTATACTTTTTTTTGCTGATTTTTTTTCATTTAACAATTATATTTGAGGGACCCTTAGCATGTTCAGGATTTTTTCAGCTGTCCATTTTGCTTTTCCAATTTTTCTATTTATCTTATTACTATTGTGCTAAGTCATAGCATTTCTGCTGCTTTTCAGTATTTGTGCTAAATACAGCATTTCTGCTAAATCATACTATTTCTGCTATTTTATAAGATTTGTGCTAAATACAGCATTTGTGCTAAATCATACTATTTCTGCTATTTTATAGGATTTGAGGTAAATATAATATTTCTGTGTAATTATAGTATTTCTACCAAATCATAGTATTACTGCTAAAACTAAAAGTATTTCCGCCAAATCTTGATAGTTCTGCTATGTTATTGTACTTGTAATTAATTATAGTATTTGTGCCCTAGCATAGTATTTCTGCCAAATCTTAGTATTATTGCTAAATCATAGTTTTTGAGCAAAATCATATTATTTGAGCATATTCATTCTATTTGTGCCATAGAATAGTATATTTGCTGAATCACAGCATTTCTGCTATGTTGTAGTATAAAGTGTAAAGTGTAAAGTGTGTTGTGTAGTCCCCGAAGGGAAATTGCTCCTCTGCATTTAACCCATTCACCCAGTGAAGCAGTGGGCAGCCACCAGTGCAGCGCCCGGGGAGCAGTGTGTAGGGACGGTACCTTGCTCAGGGGTACCTCAGGGTAGCCGTTCAGTGGGGTTACTAACCCCCGACCTTCCTAATCATGGGGCAGACACTCTACCTACTGAGCTATCCCTGCCTATATATTTGTCCTAAATCACAGTATTTCTGCAGTGTTTAGGTATTTTTGTTTAAATAAAGTATCTCTGTAATCTTGTACCATGTTTGCTAAATTTCTGTATTTCTGAGAAGTTATCATGTTTCTGCTAAGTTACAATATTTCTGCTAAGTTCTGCTAGGTTATTTTATTTCTGCCGAGTATTATGTTTTCTTTACATTATTGCAGTTCTGCTAAGTTTTTACATTTTTGCTAAGTTCTTATGCTTCTCCAAATATATTACAATTTTTTGCTACTTTTCAGCTTTTTCAGCTATTTTTAGCAGACAGCTTCAGCGTTACAGCATCCACACTGCATTTTCGCAGGAAATGCAAATTTTTCTAGTTAGTGTGAATGCTTGTAAAAGCATTCACAGTATTGTTCTTCTAATCTTTATTATTATTATTATTATTATTATTATTATATTTTATTATATATTCCGTACGTTTTTTGTAGTCCTACTCCTTCAAAACCGTTCAACTTAGAAAAAACATTCAAACACCGTTAGATTCCTCTTCTTTTGGACACGACTGCTTCCATTTTTCTCATTTGTAACATTTATATTTTTAATTTTATTCAACTTTTTTCAACAAAAATTTCCTATGTATTTCAATGGGGAGACCCTTCAAATCCTCATTCAACTTACTCATTTTTAAATCCTACTACTTCCACATACGTTGACATAGAGCCACCATTCAAACTTTAAAACGAAGACAAGACATTCAACTATTCAACTTATATTTATCTTTTCAATATCTATTATACTTTTTCTTCAGTTCCAGCTTAAGTTTCATGATGATTTTTCACCCGTTTCAGAGTTTATAATGGGTGTGTATGGGACGGAATGTTGGGGCTAGAGTGAGACAGCTCAACTGCTAGAGTGAGAGGAGCAAAAAAATTAATCTTAAAATATTTTTTAAAACTGCTGCTGTGTCCGCAGCGTTTGATCTACAGGTATGATTTTACCCTCAAAACGTAGCCATCGCTGTCCTCTTTCATCCAATGTGTTTACTATTGTACTAGGTGTTATGGTTATTTCATAAATGTCACCAAAGCACAGACTCCTCCCTCCAACTCCTCCATAGACTCCAATGTTAAAATGGCTCAGAAGGTTCGTTTGAAAATGAGAAGAGCATGGTGTTTTTACACTGTCACCACGTCCATATAATAAACTCCACAGACATGAAAACTGAGAATTCAGTAGACTAGACATTGCTGGCGCTCACGGTGAAAGAATTTTGTCAATAGGACCTGTACTTTTCATTTGGGAACGATTTGTTTCGGCCTGACTTTTCTGTTCATTTTAAGCAGCTAAAGTGAGGTGCATGTCTGTGCGTGTGTATGGAGCCATTGGGTGCAATCACTATAGCAACCAGGCTCACACCTGCCTGCCTAACGAGCTCTCTCTCACTCTGTGCCAAGATTCATTTTAAACACTTCTCTTTCAACTGCTGCTGTGTCCACAGTGTTTGCTCTACAGCCATCATTTTACCCTCAAAACGTCGTCATCGTTGTTCTCTTTCCAGCACTGTGTATTTCAAAGCTGATAGATACAAATGTTTTAAACTGTGTGCATCCAAGTGGAGGGATCACATTTTAGTCATTCAGTTATTCAAAGAATATGAACTTTTAATATTCATTCAGATGTTTTCTGACTTTAAATTTTCTTTTCTCTTTACTTAGGTTTTTCTAATTTACATTTAAAACACTTTCAGCTCTTTTCCAACTTCTTCTGTGTGGATGTTAGCTTTTAGCAGTTCAGCACTTTTGTTTTCAGGTGAAAATTTCTGTATTTTTCATATCAGTCAACATTTTTAACTTAAAATTCAGCAATTAATTCATTTCAGTGCATACATTCAGAGTCAAGCATTCACACTGCAGTTTCTTCAGAAAATGCACTTTCTAGTTATATTTTATTATATATTCCGTACGTTTTTTGTACTCCTACTCCGTCAAAACCGTTCAACTTAGAAAAACCATTCAAACACCTTCCTCTTCTTTTGGAATAGTGTGCTTGTATTTTTCTCATTTTTAACATTTATATTTTTAAAATTATTCAACTTTTTCCAACAAAAATTTCCCATGTATTTCAATGGAGAGACCCTTCAAATTCTCATTCAACTTACTCCTCTTTAAACTGTATCTACTTCCACATACATTGACGTAGAGCTACCATTCAAACTTTAAAACGAAGCTAAGACATTCAACTATTGAACTTGTATTTATCTTTTCAATATCTATTATACTTTTTCTTCAGTTCCAGTTTAAGTTTCATGATGTTTTTTCAGCTGTTTCAGAGTTTATAATGGGTGTGTATGGGACGGAATGTTGGGGCTAGAGTGAGACAGCTCAACTGCTAGAGTGAGAGGAGCGAAAAAATTAATCTTAAATGACCACATTTGTCATATACTGTTCCATTTTGTACAGGACATTGTTGAAATTATAAACTATATATTCTAGTTGTCCACTTGTCAGTAATTTTTGAGTAAATGGATGTCACTGATAAATCAGTGGTGATTCACCTGCAAATGTTTTTAACAAACTTTGTTTTTTGTAGAATTCATCAGCAGCTGTGGAGAGATGCATTTGAATATCTTCTGGTTCCACTTTTCCTTACCTGGAAGCTGAGGATGGCTGATTCCTGACAAGGACACACACCTCAGCGCTTATCATGGGTGTTACATCCTCTGCGCAGCAATTCCAGAGAAAACGAGAGAGCAACGACCACTGATTAAGACCAGCCAGAAATCTGTCCCTTTCTGGCAGCTGTGGAAACTTCCAATAAGAAAGTTTGCATTCTTAGAACAATGCTGGGTCGTGTGTGATGTGTCATTATATGAGGATATTACATTTTGACTTAATTCTGCTCAATTAAGTGTTTTGATCGTTGATCCAATATGGCAGCTTTGTATTGTGCTGCAAGTTAAAACCCATTGTTCTCATGAGCACAGCATCTAACAACTCTCCTTAAAAGAGTCGATGGACTTTAACTGGACACAATGGTTTCCAGTGGGAGATACATTCATCACTCATCCGTGACACTGGAGAAGTCACCTGAGTGAGTGATAAAACAATTTTCCATGGAAAATCCAGAGGAACTAAACTTTGTTGTTTCTTTGGGCTCAATTTCAGCCTCAGCAGCATCTCTCAGAAGAAAACCGTTTTGCAAATAATCAGATAAAAAGATTGTTGAACCAGGTGGTATTCTCTGGAGTTTAAGACCAAAACTGAACTCAAACAGTGAATTGACATTAGACTGGAATTCATAAGATGAATAGAAATACTGCTGAAGCTGAATGATTCATTCATGTATATATATGACTTTTTTTCCCCCAATTCACCAGGTCTGTAAAGTTCAGTATGACTGTGGCACATGATACAAAAGAATCAATACAGAAGAATAAAAACTTTATCTGAATAACTTTACTCTTCTTAAAAATAACTCATAAAACAAGTAAAAGTACAAATGTGTACAAGTTAGAGACTTCCTCAGTAAGTTTACACTCTTTTGGAATGATTTTAATTGTGTGTTAAAGAGAAAGAGATTAGGAGGTAAAGTAGAGGATGCAGAGTCAATCATCACTGAGGCCGTTTCTCCTGCATGAAGTACAGGTGCTGGTTTTCCAGTGTGTGGGTCTGATGGCCCAAAGCTGACTCAGAGCCATAACACCATCAATGGCTGCAGTATGGAACAGATGTGGGTGTGTCCTCATCTCCCAGAGGAGTCCAAATCGTCATCAAACAGACACAAAAACATGAAAATATAAACAACCAGACTATCAGCAGTGATTTAAGTACTTTAAGACCTCTGTGAAAATCATTTACAGTATATATCACAGAATTTAAGGCCTTTATAATCACAGAGCATACAGAGAAAAGTACTAAACTGAATCAATTTCAGCTTTCGTTTCTCATGATGTATATTGTATTAATAATTAAACTTCATTATCTGTGTCTTTACCACACATTTGCCACACAGGTGTAGATATTGTAGGTTCAGTGAATGCTTAAATTGCACTGATTAGAATATACTGGACATCCAAAGCTAAGATTCAGCGCACTGTGTTAGAGGCTGGGATTTGATGACTTCATCATATATACAACCTTTGATCATCATTTATGTCCAGTTGAGAATGAATCTGTGCACTCACATATTAAATGAACTGAAATCAGTAGTGTGATCTCCAGTCTTGATATAAGGAATGAGAGAACTGACAGCTGTTATTTTAATCAGCCTGTCTCAGTTGTTTTAACTCTAAGTACCATAGAGTAATGTGGTAACATCTGGACTGACGAGTTTACTGTCAGCATTGTAATGGCCAGTTTAAAGGCTGTAGGTTGCAGCCATTGCTCTAACACTGTATAAATGTAACAGGGCTCAGTGCTGGTTCTAACAGTCTGAGCTGCTTCCAGCTTTATTTGTGAAGAGCACAGCAGCTTACAAAACACGCAGCGAGCTCGTACAGCTGCGACGTAAAATTTTCATAAGCTAAGATGACCTTAAAATAACGGGGCTTCGTGGGGTGATGCTAGCGTTAGCCACGTTAACACGTTACCTTCAACAGGTGGTCAGACTGAGTAAACAGGCACTCAGTCAGAGGTTGCGCTCTCCGTTTCGCTGCAGGCTCCCTTCATTCTTCACATATCCGTGTCAAGCCGAGTGTAAATCCCGAGGCTGAACGGCCTTTGTACAAGCACACACGCTTCGTAGCAGGGCGAAGCTATGAGCTAGAAAAATCCAGGCTGGCAGGCAGCCTGTGTCTGACCAACCAATCAGAGAGCTCCTTACATCCCATGGTGTGGCTAATTTGAATAGCAGCAGGATTTTTAAAATGAAGTTGTTAATCCAACTGCTAATCCACATGTTAATCCCTGAGCGAACAGGAAAGGGAAATGGATTTTGAAATGCAGTTTATTAAAGTGCAATTCGAAAATGTTTTTATTAAAGTGGAATTCGAAAAAAAAAGGATTTTGAAATGCAGTTTATTAAAGTGCAATTCGAAAAAGGTTTTTGAAATGCAGTTTATTAAAGTGGAATTTGAAAAAGGTTTTTTGAAATGAAGACTTGAAAAGCATTTTAAAAATCAGTTTATTAAAATTAAGCACAGAATTTTTTATTTCGATGCACGTGGCTCTTGTGGTCCTCCATAACATATTAAGTATTCAGAAGTCATTCGTCATGTCAAATAACCGGCTGATAAACTCTCAGGTTGGTAATAAATGTATTATCTGTATAAGAGCAAGCATCATGTAAACAAATAACAGCCTAACAGTAACTGTTATGCATATTGTAGCTGTTAGCTAAAAATACGATCGAGTGTTTCCAGTAGAATTCCAAAGTTGTCATCTTGTACCCTGTCAGAGCCCCGTATGCTTGCAGAAACTGTACAGTAGGGAAATATGCAAAAGAATGTCCAAACCATTGTATTTCAGGTTTATTTATGTCTAATGCAGCATCCCAACTCTTTAGCTAACTTAATAACTTTAGCCAAAGTGAATAGTTAGTCTTATTCATTAGTGCAGCATTACTGGATCTGGCCAAATCCTGGTCCAGATGCTGGAAGAGATGGCGACAACACAGCAGTTGCGGGACCAGGCAGAGCGGCAGACCAGGGGTTCTTGGGGCTGGCAGAGTACTTCCGCCGGTTGGTGCCTGGGCTTGCGGACCTGACCAACCCCAAGGACTGTCTCCCTTCCTTTTTGGTCTTGGGGGGAAGCGCAGGATGCGATCACTGCTGTTTTCTCCACCTGTGGACGCATCTGCCCACCCCACAAGTGGCACCCCAGATACTCTTTCACTTGAAAGGGTGCTCTAGATCTGGTCCAGTGAATGGGGCTGTGACAAGCGGCATTTGTGCAGGTTAAAAACCTGATGAAGGTCAAAGGTTGTCAATTGTATGTTGAACTAAAAACGTCTGATCTGGAATTCTTTTACACAGTTTTGTGCTAATACTGTCATTCATACCAGAGTAACCAGAGAGGATAATATATATTATAATATATAGCTTTCTACATGACTGAATATAATATCATTATGTAAAAGTCCAGGGTCTCTGAGGATTATCTGAGTAGTAATAACATCACACAAAGCAAAGGTCTCCATCACAGTGTTCATGAAGTGCTGGGTTTATCCATCTCCTGGGGCAGGTCTGACGATTTCCCTGTGAGGGAGCTGCTGGTGAAGATCACGAGTCCTGCTTGATCCCTGCGATGAGCTTCAGTCTTCCTGTAGTTTCTGAAATGATGCCTCTCTCAGTTGGCCAACAGAACATCTGGCACAGGACAGCTTTGATGAAAGAAAGGGAGGAAGATTCTCCAAACCTCTGGACTGAGGAAGCCCAACTTGGTCCTGGTGGTCTTCCTCACTGGTTTCCCCCCACGGTGGATGTAGCTGTTGACAATAATGTGGACTCTATTATTAAATGGAAAGAACAAATTACACTTCTATGAAACCTGCTGCTGGTGTGTTTAGTTACCAGGCTGTAGAGTGCTCTGTGAGTGCAACAGATCTAAAACCATTTAAATCTTCTGTGGAGTGTGCAGCTGATGTCATCTCCGTCTAAAAAAAGAATAACAAAAACTAAGAAGTGCTGAATCATTCAAACATATTGACTATGAAAATAACATTGGTGTGTATCATTGCTAACTAGCAAGCATCCATCCATCCATCCTCATCCGCTTTATCCGAGGTCGGGTCGCGGGGGCAGCAGCCTAAGCAGAGAAGCCCAGACCTCCCTCTCCCCAGCCACCTCCTCCAGCTCATCCGGGGGAACACCAAGGCGTTCCCAGGCCAGCCGAGAGATATAATCTCTCCAGTGCGTCCTGGGTCTGCCCCGGGGCCTCCTCCCGGTGGGACATGCCCGGAACACCTCACCCAGGAGGCGCCCAGGGGGCATCCTTGTCAGATGCCCGAACCACCTCAACTGGCTCCTTTCGATGTGGAGGAGCAGCGGCTCTACTCTGAGCCCCTCCCGGATGGCCGAACTTCTCACCCTATCTCTAAGGGAGAGGCCAGCCACCCTTCGGAGGAAGCTCATTTCTGCCGCTTGTATCCGCGATCTCGTTCTTTCGGTCACTACCCACAGCTCGTGGCCATAGGTGAGGGTCGGGACGTAGATCGACCGGTAAATTGAGAACTTCACTCAGCTCCCTCTTCACCACGATGGACCGGTGCAGCGTCCGCATCACTGCAGCCGCAGCACCAATCCGTCTGTCGATCTCCGGCTCCCTTCTCCCATCACTCGCGAACAAGACCCCGAGATACTTAAACTCCTCCACTTGGGGCAGGAACTCATCCCCGACCGGGAGTGGGCACTCCACCCTTTTCCGGCTGAGAACCATGGCCTCAGATTTGGAGGTGCTGATCCTCATTCCCGCTGCTTCACACTCGGCTGTGAACCATTCCAGTGCGAGCTGGAGGCCCCCACCCGATGAAGCCATCAGAACCACATCATCCGCAAAAAGCAGAGATGAGATTCTGAGGCCACCGAAGTGAAAGCCCTCCGCCACTTGGCTGCGCCTAGAAATCCTGTCCATAAAAATTATGAACAGAATCGTGATAAAGGGCAGCCCTGGCGGAGCCCATCACCCACCGGAAACGAGTCCGACTTATTGCCGGCAATGCGAACCAAACTCTTACAACGGTTGTATAGGGATCGAATGGCCCGTAGCAGTGGGCCAGACACCCCATACTCTCCGCAACACCTCCCACAGGACACCCCGAGGGACACGGTCGAATGCCTTCTCCAAGTCCACAAAACACACGTAGACTGGTTGGGCAAACTCCCATGCACCCTCAAGTATCCTCGAGAGGATAAAGAGCTGGTCCAGTGTTCCGCGACCAGGACGAAAACCGCATTGTTCCTCCTGTATCCGAGGTTCGACTAACGGACGAACTCTCCTTTCCAGCACCCTGGCATAGACTTTCCCAGGGAGGCTGAGGAGTGTGATCCCCCTGTAGTTGGAACACACCCTCCGGTCTCCCCTCTTAAAGATGGGGACCACCACCCCGGTCTGCCAGTCCAGGGGTACTGCCCCTGATCTCCACGCAACATTGTAGAGGCGTGTCAACCAGGACAGCCCTACAACGTCCAGAGCCTTCAGGAACTCGGAGCGGACCTCATCAACACCAGGGGCTCTGCCACCGAGGAGTTGTTTAACTGCCTCAGTGACCTCGACCCCAGAAATTGGCGGGTCATTCCCCTCATCCCCAGACTCTGCTTCCTCCTCGGAAGACGTGTCAGTGGGATTAAGGAGGTCCTCGAAGTATTCCTTCCACCGTCTGACAATTTTCTCAGTCGATGTCAGCAGCGCTCCGCCAGCACTATACACAGTGCAGGTAGAGCACCGCTTTCCCTTCCTGAGACGCCTGACGGTTTGCCAGAATCTCTTCGAGGCAGTCCGAAATTCAAATATATTGACTATGAAAATAACATTGGTGTGTATCATTGCTAACTAGCAAGCAACAAGCCTCTAATACATTATAGTAATGACTAATCTAGCAAACAAATTAACAACAGAGTGATGTTAGATGTTGTAGAACTATAAGATGATAAGCCGTGTTTCTTTTTCATAATAGCAACATGGTTGTATTTATCTTAATTTAATGAGTCGTCAGTTGCAGTAAACCCAGCTGCAGATAAACTGGAGTGTTAAAAAAAAGTGTAGGGGGGCGTGTTCGTGGTCATGTCCAGCGGGTTTGTGGGCAGGAGTGAGACACAGCCAATCCACCTCAAGTCACTACTGCAGAAACTCTGGCTCTAAAAGTATGACATGGCAGCTCCCACAAGCAAGAAATTTTGGCTTCCTTTTTGTACAATAGGCGCCAGGGTGCAGCCAGGTGGTCTGTCTTTTCTACAGTTATTGGTCCTTTCTAAGAGCCAAAATTGTGCTACCAGCATAGTGCAGCTGTTTTCATCCAGGATTCAGTTTCCACTATACCACTGTGCTTTTGTCCTACTACTAGCTATGTCCATATCAACACTGTAGACTGTGCCACTATTATCCTTCTCCAGCACACAAACTGAATTCAGCTAACTGTAGCGTAAGTGCGTCTGGAAGCGATAAGCGGGTTCCAGACAAGCAGAGTAATGATTCCAAGGAATTTGATTATTGGGAACTGGTTCTCTACAAGAATGATTCCCATCCCTAACGATGTTAGAATTAACACGTTTTAGGAAAACCAGCCCTATTTAGCTTACCTCTTTCAGGTATATTTATTATTTGGTTTTTCTTTTGGTTTGTTTTTGAAAAATAAAATATGTTTAGTAAAATTCAGTCTATGACTCTTGTGATTTTTGTTCTATCCTTTATGTGATGCAGGAAAGACACATAGTCTTTCCATGTTCTGTGCAATATTTTTGGCTCAAGTGAAATTATTTTGGTCCCAGTCTGTTTCAATGTTTCCTACACATACACCATGTATATAGTTCCACTCACACATGTATATATATACACTGCTTTTTATTTTATTCTATTTTTTTTCCACCTTCGATGTATATTGGTTTCTCTTTTTCTTACTTTAGCACCTTTGTGGTCCAGCTACCCAATTTCGCTGTGCAAGAAACTGCACAATGACAATAAAAAGCTCTAAGTCTAAGTCTCTAAGATACTTTTCTGAGACAAGGCTTATGGAGCAAATATTGCAAAGACCTCAGAAAGCCCCATCTGATTCTGCATAAGGACAGCAGGCTCCAGAGCATGAAGTATAATTCTTTCACAAACATTAAACATCTCGAACAAACGAGTCTCTGCATATAAACCATTTACAAATCATAATCAAACATTCAAATGTACACTGTTGTACACAAGCAGATGGAACAATTGAATTTAAGATGAGTTAGGAAATATAATATTGGACATTTTTATCCCATCTTAGCGGAGAACTAAAGTGTCACACAGAATATCATTACTGAACACAGACAACAGTGCTGCTGTAGGTAAATTAACCTCTTCTATTGCATGCCTTAACATGTGATAAACTTGGTTAATGGTAAAAAATAATTAGATTTTGCTTATTCAGTTATGCAATATTTCTTTAAAGTTTATTGACTATGAGTTTAATTCAAAACACTTAAGGTTACTTGGCAAAGGTGTCTTTGTGTCATTAGCATTCAGCACACAAGTTAGCACTGGTGGTGTTGATTTACATGTTATTATGTGTTTACTGTGCTAGTGTTACTTTTTTCCTGTTTTTTTCATTGCCAGTATGTGCAAAAAATGTTTGATATAGAAATGATGAAATAAGGGAGTGCCCACATCCATTTAAGGGCTAAAAATGAAGTAAAAACCAAGCTTGTCTGCGTTTAAGATTTCACCAACGTGTGAATATTGCCAAACAATTATAGTTCACCATTAGCTTTTTTGGCTAAGAAAGACAGACAGATAGATAACCATTTAGTTTATCACTTAAAAGAGCAGGTGAACAACTTCATTTAAATTGGTTATATGTCTGTGTGTTTACAGTAATGAACAAGAGCTTCATTGCATTATACTCAAATACATGAAAATGATATACCTCAAGCATAATTTTTATGTACCTCCAAATTTATATATATATAAATACATTTCTATGATAAACTCATAAAGAAAAATGAGAAATTGCTGCATATAGCTTACTAAACGCCTGGAAATGAAGTCTCTGCTCAAAACTACATTGATTAAAAACCTTATAAACACACAGTAAGATTCCTGTTTTCCTTTATCTTAACCCTCAGCTCTCCAAGTCCTTTTCCCCCCGGAGTTAAGTTTGTTGCAGTAACAAAATTGCACTTCCTTTCTGTTTCAAAATAAAATACACATGCTTGTATTTATATAAATGTATGCTATCAGTATCAGAAAAAGACTCAGATATTTTGGACTGATTTTGAATTATTGATTGCAGTAGTCACTATTGGTGTCACATGGTTGCCAAAGGGTAGATATGCTGTTTAGGGCATTTACACGGTAAAAAAAAAAAAAAAAAAAAAAGCAGATCTGCATTAGGTGTATATGAAACAGTTCAAACACGTGTCTGCCTGGAGGCTCGTATATAACGACACCTCTGTCAAAGGATGACCTGAGGATAGTACAAATTCCAGAAAGATCCCAGTCTAATTTTGGTTGATAAGCCATATTAATTCGTTTAAACTAGCTGTAACCCGCCAGTCTTCCGGTGTCATTCTGGCTGCCTGTTGGTAATTTATCGTTTGCGGACGGCTGTCTTGCGCCACCCGTGCCCCCACATCCACGCTCACGCAGAAACGCACATCCAAGTGATGTACACACATACACACACATTCCACCGGTGACTCTGTAGTCATCGCCTTGCTTCCAGACACCGACGTGCTTTTGGATTTAGCAGCCGGTGCCTCCTCTCAGCGATGGTGTAAGGAGCTGCCAGAGGTAAGATGTGCTTTAATTGATAGATTCAGGTTGGAGCGCGTGACAGGATACAACAGTTTATCAATACATCCGCTACCTGTTTTGGAATGAGTCACACCGGTAACAGAGTGATACCCGGTGATACCTTTAGACGCGCTTCGTAATGTGGCAGCCGTCATTAACAGCCGTATGCTTCACATTCATTTCGCCCTGAGCTGCAGCGGCGTTAATGGAAGATCCAGCAGCAGCCCTGAGAACGTGCCAGGTTCGCGCGTGGGAATGTACGCTGCTGTCGCCTTTCAAATTGTCGGCTGATTTCAGGTGGTATTACTCTGTTCTTAAGCTGTCAAATCCTTAACACATTTTGACGAAAATCTTCGAGGTGTTCAGCAGAAATCGGTTAAATGTCTCCACGTCATCAATATCAGTGCAAGTCAAAGTTTGTGGATGTGATCGGCGCCGAGTCGCTAGCAAAGAAAATAGTGCTGACAAGAAGCCACTGAAGCTAAAGAGAAGGTGTGTCGACATTTGGAGGATTTCCTCAAAGAGATTGTGAATAATAAGCTAGGTATTAGGGTATTGGGGGGGCGGCCTGGGGGCTTCAAAAGACACATAACGAATGACTGGATATGTAATGTGGCATTCGCTCCGTGCCAGTCAGACACAACTGATGCAGGAATACCTCGATACTGTCGGACTGGATGTGCCTGTGCAGACCGCACTGGCACAGCTGGATGGAGGTTTCTGTGGAGAAAAGCACTCAAGGTTATGTTGGCCTAAAATGAGCTTATCTCGACATTAAATGCAAAGGCTGATGAGATGTCAGACGTGCTGTATGTTGCAGTCTCATGCGGGGATGTACGCACTGTATCTTCCGCTCCAGTGAGGAGTTGTGAGCTCAGAGGAGCTATGTCAGTTGTCGCCTGTGGCTGAGGATGAGAGGACATGCAGATCCAGCATGTTTCTAATTCAAGAAGACCAACTGGTAGGCTAATGATAACAGTGTGGGCAGTGTGAGTGTCAGCTCTGAAAGGATTATTTTATCGTGATTATTCTCCCACACAATGTGGAAATCTCAGTTATGCAGTACAGTCATTTCTTACAGAAGTGACTTAGACAAAACATCAGACACAACCTTTAGTTTACCCTCTCTCTATTTATACATTCAGCATAAGGAGAAAGCATTGATATTCCACACAATAATACACTGTAAATGCACAATTACCTGATAGGGAGGGTGGAAACAGCATTTGCTATTAATTGGCATTATTAACAAGAATCATCATTAAGAATTAACAAGAATGACAGAGTTTGTAATTGTGTAATGGTTTCAGTTCAAAGCGTTTTTGCAAAACTCAACACAGTATGAGGATGTGCTCCAGCTTTATGCCATTGTACATTAAACTTTAGGGTTTTATAGCCATTAAAAAGGTTGATTTTGCCCCAGAATAAAAGTAATTTCTTTTAAACACGGAGTAGCTGCAGTGGTTAGCAATGACTGCTCTTTTTTAAGTTAAAACACGTGTAAATGCATGTTTATTGGCTGTCCCTGATCTTGTTCTCTTGACCGGTTGTCAACATATTGGAGCTAAAGAAACTGAACTTTAACACTAAAAGATGCCCTCTGTTAACCTTCGTGATTAACTATTACTCTGAGAGCCAGATGTCACCAGCACCAAGATAAATAGAAGCAAGTCCTGTTACTAAGCAGCCATGTTGAAATACATCTTTGCTCATATTTGGGAGCAACATCTGAATTAACTTTCATTTCAATGGTCAAGGAGACATAAAAACTGCATATACACAACATTCAGCAAAATCTGATGGATGCTTACATTTTAGAATCCTAATCTCAATTCAGATTTCTTTGAGTGTCATACCACTCTGATAATGTCTCTGCTGCTACCCAGGACCTACTCCTCTAGCAGTGGCCATGGATACACTTGGCCCTGTACTAGTCACTGTAAAGTGCCAAACTGCAAAACCTGTAACAGACGTGACGGTCCACTGTGTTCATTTCATGCTTTGCCTCTCCACAGCATTCAATGGACACACATGCAGAAGTTGCAGTAATCTGCAGGACCTCCAGAGAGATATTTTATTTCAAGCCAACATGAAAATAATCAGGCACACATTACGAACACATTTACATATAAATACATATTAGCCACCTAGCGTAATCATTTCTGGCATAGAAGGACCCTGGAATGTACGTCATACCTACCTTGCACAATAGCAACTTCTTAGTTTTAAATAAATGATCTCCCCCTGCTGGTACTGCAACTTCTGTGTGTGTGTACATTTCACGCTTTGGAGAAAAGTGTGAAATGGACACAGTGGACTGGTGTGTCTGACATGACATGCTTTGCTGTGATATCGTGTTGAAACTGTACCAATGTTGAATAACGTGGAATTTCATGCAGGTCATGTACTAATCAGAAGTTTAGTGTTTGGATCCCAGTCTGCATGCCGACATGCAAACCCCTGGTTTCTCTCTGACATGTCTGCCAGAGTATGAATTTGTATGAATGTGAGAGTGAATGAATAGTGGCATTGTAAAGCGCTTTGAGGGGTCCCGAAAAGCGCTATATAAATGCAATCCATTATTATTATTATTATTATTATTATTATTATTATTATTATTATTATTATTATGATGATGATGAATGTGTGTAAATTGGTGAATGAGGCATATGAAGCATGTGGGCTCAGGTAGAGTAGAAAAGTGCTTTACAAGAACCAGTCCATTTACCATTTAACCCTTAAGAACCCACAGTGACACAGGTGTCACCGCCCCTTTACACATTGAGGATAGTTTCTGTTAATGTTTCAAAATTGACTCTCCCATAGTTTTTATGACGGTAAAAGATGGGTCTGGGCTCTTAAGGGTTAATTTGATATTAAAGAGATTTCTCTATATAAAATGGAAAGATAACTTGATCAACCTATCATGTAGATTTACTGTCAAAATCTAACATACTTCACACAAATTCACATTTAAGCTTTACATTTCCAGTTTATCAGCAGGGCTCCTGTCCTCTCTTACTCATTGTTTTTCCCCATCAGACATTGCCCATTTTTCCTTCCTGGTATACCTACAAACTATGCCAAACTGCATACAATTTGTGCATTTACAGATATTTTTTTAAATTGTTGTTAATGTTACAATTAAAATGAAAAGTAAAATAAAAAAAAAACCCTGCATTGGTTGAAATCTTTTCAGACACATGGAAAACAAGCAAAGTGTGTTTTCAGGTAGTATGATTTAAACATTGTTTACTGTTAAAGGTCGTGGATTACCTGTTCATGCTGTTGTTGCCAACAGGGCTGTTGAAGAATGCCTTCTGGTGCACATCATTAATCTCAAAACATCACACAGAAACAAAATTGTGTGATAAGTAGTTTGAAAAAAACTTATTCGTTTGTGTTTTGGAGACGAACTAAAAGGTTTTTTTTGGACAAGGATGGTGAAAGAAAATCTTTTTCCAGTTCCCGCTAACCTAACTCACTCAGCTGTGTTTGTGGATACAGTCAACAAGTCACAGTGACGCATTACATTGCAGTGTCCTTAAGCTCTCACTGCTGCGTAGGGATATCTTGTTGAAAATAGCTAAAATTAACAGTCTTTTTTGTGTTGATCACCTGCGTTTATACAAGCATTGTGCATTGACCAGTCACACCAATGCAAGACAAGTGGACACACTGTACAGTTTATTGTGTTGCTGTGGGGAGAAATCAAATACATACTGCTGTCATAAACTATAAGATGCTTGTTGAGATAGACACTGTATCCTTGCTCTGGACACATGATCTGTTTTTGTGAATGTGTGAATTTGAAGAATGTGAATTCTTACTAATGCAGGTTTGATTTGGGTCTGGTGAACTCAAAGCTCAGGGTCAGAGTCTGTCACACGGGGTAAAGTGGAAGAAGCACAACCTTGAAATTCTTTTTCTTATATAGTCATCATCCTTTTTACCCCTCTTGCACTCTCTGTGCCTCTCTCTTTCCCACTAATGCACAAATGGACTAAATGTCAGAATCATTTGATCTAACCATGTTTTTGGTCATCATTTCAAAGTCCTAGCCTGTTCCCATGGTATTTGGTATCTCTCCCATATTTATCCTTGCAGTCACACTGATAATGCAGCATTCGTTCGACACAATGTGTTAGAGGCAGTAAAAGTGTGTCAAGTGTGTAGTAATGCAGAACTTTTTCTGAGCATTATCAAGCTTCTCTGTTTTTTCCAAGCACTTCCGGTGACTCATGTTCAGATCCATTTCTCTTTTGTGTGACTGAAACCTCGGATGGAATTTGGATGTTCAGTGGCCAGTTTAATAAGTACATCTAGGTAAAAGCAACACTGCAGCAAAGCTGACAAAGAGTTAGAGATCTGTTGAAACTCAAAGAAGTTTGACACTCAAAAATGACCCCATGTAATTTGACTGTTATTTAAAGCATATAGTGTATATAGTTCTGTGTTACACCTTTAGTCAGTCCATTACCACAAAATCTTCTCTTCATTTTGGAATTTAGGGCCAATAGAACTCATTTCCATAAAAGTATATCCAGTATTTGAGTGAAAATAAAATGAAACATTGAATTATTTTGACTTAGCATCCTCACTAAATTTGGATATATACTACTCAGTGATGTTTTTGAAACATTTGAATTTTTTTAATGGCAGCACACAATAACACCTCGTCCTCTAATGTCAAAATTGACCCCATCTGGTTTAATTGTTATTTAAAGAATAGAAAGTGGATACTTCACCCAATTCTGTTACACTTCTAGATACAGCTTCGTTCAGACACATTAACATAATTTCTTTATGCCATCTGAAACTTGCCAATAAGACCTCATTCACATGACCTTTTTTGAGTAAAAATAAATTAAATCATCAAATATTCTTATTATAGTTAACAATCAGAGTCACTTGTTTTGATAGATCATCACAGACTGGTATATGTAGATGCTGAGATAGGATGCTGGTTTTAAACCACTTCAATTTTTTTTAATGGCTGTAGATAATCACACCTGTTGTCCTCCTGGGTTAAAAATGACCCCGTCTGGTTTAACTTTTTATAAGGCATAAAGTATAAATTATCACCCACCTCTGTGTTTCAATTTTTTGTTCAACTTTATTCCAGCTCGTTACCTAACATATAAAACATGTCATTTCCATAACATTTAACTTTTCAAAACTAACATTTCATAATAAAAATAGTCTAAAGGTGCCCTCAGTTGGATGCAAGGCTGGTGTGATTTTTGCAGATGTATGCATTGCATTTTTGGCACATTTCTGATGTTTTGAGATCACTCTGGCGAGGGCAGAATTTGCACTCTCTGCTTTTGGGTGATGAGTCAGGAGGGGCAGCTAGGCAAGGAAGGACTAGTTCTCCATAACCAGTTTGGCAGCCGCTGGTGTGCGGGGAATAACCTGTCAAGTCAAACTTTATTATAACAAATCACAGTGCAAATACAATAGTTAAAATTCTGAGATCACTATAGAAGGAAGAGCAAAAGAAATGTAGCTTAATTGCTAACCTCCGCCGCTTGATGTGAGGTATCACCAGTTGTTGCTCCTCCATGAACAGTCTCCTTTGTACACTCAAGGAACTGACCTCACAGCCCATTGTTCATTCAGTGGTGCTGGTTTCAGTCATTGTGCAAATGTCCTGTTTATAAGGTTGGAAACCTGCAGTCAGCTGAGACTGAAGAAGTCACCTGGATGAATGACGAAATGTTTCTCCCACTGAAAATGCTACATCCAGGTGAACAGAATCAATCTTTTGGGTTTTACTCACCTGGATGCATCAAGACTTCCTCCTGTACAGTTTTTTCATGTACAATGGTTAGAATGCCTTTATTGTAACCATCGAGTATAGGTTGCCATGGAAATGTTAAGCTATCTGCATGTAATTCACGGTGAGTTTTTTTTTCTCACACGGTGCAAATGCATAATAAATCCTCCCCCCTCCCCCCCCAACCGGAAAACTTTCTACCCGGCACACTGGGTCGAGCATGCGTGTTTATATACGACCAGATATGGCAACAGCAGGAACTTCAGACTAGTGGGACTCACTGTTGTTTGGATTTCACAAGGAGGATAAAGGGAAAAAAAGCGATAATATACAAATCATGCTGAAAAAACAACTGCCCCAAAAGGCAGCAGTAGCGTGAAATTATTCCACCAGATGAAAAGTCGTCCATTGCAAAATGAAGAATGTTTTAAACTCTGCATGTCTGTGTCTCCCCACGCACTAAAGAAAATGTTAAATAAACCAGCTGTGATACCTGTGGCTGTTCTTGGTCAGTCGTATTTTTTAGTCACTGTCTAGGCTTTTGTTTCTGCAATTTGAGTTCATCACATTTTTTATTTTATAATTTCATGAACAAGAAAATGTTGAATGGTTGATTTGAATGAGTATACCAGTGCTATTTTAGGCACTATATGGTTGAAAATAACATTCGTTTTTGGACATGATTTAACCTCTTAAGGGGCTTTCTGAGCTTCCTGCTCCAAACTGATATGTCCAAAATGAATATAAGTATTTCTCTGCAATTACAAACTCTGTGTAAACAATCTTGGTATCAAAATAAAGCTAACACTTTCATCAGAGTGTAAATATTACAGCAGATGTTAAGTAACTGAGGCTGGAACATAGAAAAGCTTTAACATGTTTTTCTTTGCCTAATTTATTTTTGGATTTTATTGCATATAACCACTTTGAAAATATGCTTCAAAAGACAATAAACTTCAGAAAACCAGGAATCAACATATGGATATTATCTGTGCAAAGGCTGATGCTGCTGAAATAAAACAGTGAAAAATAAGGTTTTAAAAACAGAGCTTTAAAACGTTCTGTCAATGAATAGTGATAATAAAAACCAAGAGAGGCCGACAGTGATCACTGACTTTTGTTTTTAGGCGCTTGTTCAGATTAAATAGAACAAGATACAAAGCATTAAAACGTGTTAAAAACACAGCAGCCTTAATAAACGCAGAGTAGTTTGGACCCAGAAGCAGGATTCATACGTCATCACTTAACAACCAGATTGTGTCCAGTAAAGGAGCTACAGTGGCTACTGGCAAGAGAAACAGAGAAAAACAGCATGTGCAAGTTTCCATGTTATTGTTTTTCAAATCTGAAACATATTTGTAGTCTTCTGGAATTTTGGTCCGGTATGACGAAACTTGGACTGTTGTAATCTGTGCGATCTCTGCTTTTAGACAATGTGGCGTTTGCTTGGTGAAATGAAGTTGAGTGAGTTCATGGCTTCGTTGTTTGTGTTTAGGCACATTTTGCGAAATTATGCAACTGCCCTTTTAATTGTTTGTTGTTTTCGCTGTGTTTGGTCATTGTAGAAAAGGTTTATATGAGCTTTTAGTGGAGATTCGGAGGTTTCTGTGGATAGAATAGAATAGAATAGAATAGAATTCAACTTTATTGTCATTGCACATGTCACAGGTACAGGGCAACGAAATGCAGTTTGCAGTTTGAAGAAGAGACGCTGGTGAGCCTTCTTGACCAGCTTGGAGCAGTTGGTCGTCCAGATGAGATCCTCGGAGATGTGGACTCCCAGGAACTTGAAGCTGCTCACATGCTCCACAGCCGTCCCCTTAATGTGGATGGGTGGATGTGGGTCAGCATTCCTCCTGTAGTCCACAATGAGCTCCTTGGTCTTCTCGGTGTTAAGCAGCAGGTTGTTTGTGTCGCACCACTCAGCCAGACGATCCACCTCCTCCCTGTAGGATAACACGCATGCCAATATTTACATAAAAAACTTGACTTCACGGAGGGTTAAACTGCAGCTCACCCCCCGATATGTTTGGGAATACATATATTACCAGTCAAAAGTTTTAGAACACCTTCATTTTTCCAGTTATTTATTGCAATTCAAGTCGTTCAAGTTCAATGAATAGCTTGAAATGGTACAAAGGTAAGTGGTGAACTGCCAGAGGTTAAAAAAGAAAGGTAAGGTTACCCAAAACTGAAAAATAATGTAGATTTCAGAATACCTATACCAGAAAGCGTTTGGTCAAAAAAAAGTAAGGCAAGGTAAGAACAAGGTGTAAAAGCTTCTGATCCGGGAACCTGTGCAAAGATCATTAACGGTTGCAGCTGATAGTGGCTGACAGCAAGTCAACACACGGGTAGCGAAAGCTGTCGGCCTCACATGGCTGTGGCTGCTGTAGAGGTATGAAGTGCAGTAAACAAACCGTCAAGAAAAAAAGGAAAAATATTTAACAGTGACGAAAAGAAAGGCGGAGATAATGAGACAAATGAGAAAAGGAACTATGACGAAGCATATGTAGAGGTTGGCTTCACTGCGACTACGGTGTGAGACAAGGAAAGATCGCTGTGTCGACTGTGTCAAAAAATGTTTATAGTTTGAATAAGGATTTAGTTTTTTTTTTATTTCAGGCAAATTGATGCACTTTAAATGTAGTAGAAGTAGTTTAAACAGTTGCAGTGCTACTACATGCACTTCAAATCTTTTCTGTTACAGACTAAAAAAGAACATTAATAAAGTTATTCTTTGTTTTAAGCTGATCCACATTTCTTTCTCTTTTCTTTTTTTTTAATGTTTACAAGGATACAATGTTATACAGAGATGTACTTACAATAACAATTTTATAAACAAATACTATTTGTAGTCGCGGGGGAGAGTGGGGGGCGTTTTCTTCTTCCTAAGAGGGGGCGTAACAGAAAATAATTGAGAAGCACTGCACTACAGTGAGCTGGAAGCCAGAATTTGTCCGGGGTCACTGTGTCGCATTACTGGTGCCTAGGCATTAGTCTGTGTTGCATTATTTGACAGAAACCTATACATACATACATCTTTGGAGAAGGTTAAAAAAAAGCCCAAGTGTTGTACAATAGTAAAACAAAAACAGTTAAACAGTTGCATTTAAAACTTAAAAAGTTGTAGAGTCACCCTTATGAACTAAAATAATGCTTCTGTGTCATAAACTAGTGCATTTTTGTCAAGGGTAGGCAAGAAGGACCCAAACGGAGGACTCACAGGTGCTGGAATGCCAAGTCCAGGAACAAAATCCAAAATTGTCAAAATGGAAATTCAAAAAAGGAGCATAAAACACACAAGGGAACAAACATGAGTATTACAAACAGACAACCTGACGAAGTCTGAAGAGAGATAAAGGCTACATATATAAACAAATACAAATAGTTAGCAAATAAAACAGGAAGTAGCAAATCACAGAAACATTTAACACAGAGAGGACATACATGAATGTATGACAAACAATAAAAGGTGAATCAAATGGACCATTACGGCAAGGCTGGGATGGTCCATTTGGTAAAGTAAATCCGTTGGGCATCTTTCTTCGCCTTTAGACAATAATTCTGATGGCAAAAGAACCAAACGGGACAGGTTAAAAAAAAAAAAAATGAATGTATGACAAGGGGAACACGGAATGAAACACAAGGAGGGGAATGTGGAAATGAAATATAACGATACAACTAAGGCTACGGTCCACATGTACACACAGCTGTTTCTATGGCTTTGGGCCTTTCGTCCACTTGTAAACGAGAATTTTAAAAAGATAATTTTTGAAAACTCTGTTTTTGTGTTTACGTGTGGACGAGGAAAACTGAGATTTCAAAGCCTTTTTTGAAATCACGCTGTGCGCCACCTTATTGTTTACATGAGATGAATTTCTACAGTGGCAGATAGAGACAAAATATTGTTACTGTTAATCTTACTGTCTGCACTTTTTCATGTTTTCTTGTGTTTTATATTCCAGTGTGATATTGAGGAATAATTCCACTATCTGTCCATACTCATTTCTGTATGGAGGACCACAAGAGCCACGCGCATCGAAATAAAAAATTCTGTGCTTAATTTTAATAAACTGCATTTCAAAATCCAAAATTCCACTTTAATAAAAACATTTTCGAATTGCACTTTAATAAAAACATTTTCGAATTGCACTTTAATAAACTGCATTTCAAAAAACATTTTTGAATTGCACTTTAATAAACTGCATTTCAAAAACCATTTCCCTTTCCTGTTCGCTCAGGGATTAACATGTGGATTAGCAGTTGGATTAACAACTTCATTTTAAAAATCCTGCTGCTATTCAAATTAGCCACACCGTGGGATGTAAGGAGCTCTCTGATTGGCTGGTCAGACACAGGCTGTCTGCCAGCCTGGATTTTTCTAGCTCATAGCTTCGCCCTGCTAAGAAGCGTTTGTGCTTGTACAAAGGCCGTTCAGCCTCGGGATTTACACTCGGCTCGACACGGATATGTGAAGAATGAAGGGAGCCTGCAGCGAAACGGAGAGCGCAACCTCTGACTGAGTGCCTGTTTACTCAGTCTGACCACCTGTTGAAGGTAATGTGCTAACGTGGCTAACGCTAGCATCACCCCACGTAGCCCCATTATTTTAAGGTCATCTTAGCTTATGAAAATTTTACGTCGCAGCTGTACAAGCTCGCTACGTGTTTTGTAAGCTGCTGTGCTCTTCACAAATAAAGCTGGAAGCAGCTCAGACTGTTAGAACCAGCACTGAGGCCTGTTACATTTATACAGTGTTAGAGCAATGGCTGCAACCTACAGCCTTTAAACTAGCGATTACAATGCTGACAGTAAACTCGTCAGTCCAGATGTTACCACATTACTCTATGGTACTTAGAGTTAAAACAACTGAGACAGGCTGATTAAAATAACAGCAGTCAGTTCTCTCATTCCTTATATCAAGACTGGAGATCACACTACTGATTTCAGTTCATTTAATATGTGCGTGCACAGATTCATTCTCAACTGGACATAAATGATGATCAAAGGTTGTATATATGATGAAGTCATCAAACCCCAGCCTCTAACACAGTGCGCTGAATCTTAGCTTTGGATGTCCAGTATATTCTAATCAGTGCAATTTAAGCATTCACTGAACCTACAGTATCTACACCTGTGTGGCAAATGTGTGGTAAAGACACAGATAATGAAGTTTAATTATTAATACAATATACATCATGAGAAACGAAAGCTGAAATTGATTCAGTTTAGTACTTTTCTCTGTATGTTCTGTGATTATAAAGGCCTTAAATTCTGTGATATATACTGTAAATGATTTTCACAGAGGTCTTAAAGTACTTAAATCACTGCTGATAGTCTGGTTGTTTATATTTTCATGTTTTTGTGTCTGTTTGATGACGATTTGGACTCCTCTGGGAGATGAGGACACACCCACATCTGTTCCATACTGCAGCCATTGATGGTGTTACGGCTCTGAGTCAGCTTTGGGCCATCAGACCCACACACTGGAAAACCAGCACCTGTACTTCATGCAGGAGAGACTGCTAATCCACATGTTAATCCCTGAGCGAACAGGAAAGGGAAATGGATTTTGAAATGCAGTTTATTAAAGTGGAATTCGAAAAAGGTTTTTGAAATGCAGTTTATTAAAGTGCAATTTGAAAATGTTTTTATTAAAGTGGAATTCGAAAAAGGTTTTTGAAATGCAGTTTATTAAAGTGCAATTCGAAAATGTTTTTATTAAAGTGGAATTCGAAAAAGGTTTTTGAAATGCAGTTTATTAAAGTGCAATTTGAAAATGTTTTTATTAAAGTGCAATTCGAAAATGTTTTTTGAAATGCAGTTTATTAAAGTGGAATTCGAGAAAGGTTTTTGAAATGCAGTTTATTAAAGTGGAATTCGAAAATGTTTTTTGAAATGTAGTTTATTAAAGTGGAATTCGAAAATGTTTTTTGAAATGCAGTTTATTAAAGTGCAATTCGAAAATGTTTTTATTAAAGTGCAATTCGAAAATGTTTTTTGAAATGCAGTTTATTAAAGTGGAATTTGAAAAAGGTTTTTGAAATGCAGTTTATTAAAGTGGAATTTGAAAAAGGTTTTTGAAATGCAGTTTATTAAAGTGGAATTCAAAAATGTTTTTTGAAATGCAGTTTATTAATTTGAAAAAGGTTTTTGAAATGTGGAATTTGAAAATGTTTTTTGAAATGCAGTTTATTAAAATGTTTTTTGAAATGCAGTTTATTAAAAATGTTTTTTGAAATGCAGTTTATTAAAGTGCAATTCGAAAATGTTTTTATTAAAGTGCAATTCGAAAATGTTTTTTGAAATGCAGTTTATTAAAGTGGAATTCGAAAATGTTTTTATTAAAGTGCAATTCAAAAATGTTTTTTGAAATGCAGTTTATTAAAGTGCAATTCGAAAAAGGATTTTGAAATGCAGTTTATTAAAGTGGAATTCGAAAAAGGTTTTTGAAATGCAGTTTATTAAAGTGGAATTCGAAAATGTTTTTATTAAAGTGGAATTCGAAAAAGGTTTTTGAAATGCAGCTTATTAAAGTGGAATTCGAAAATGTTTTTATTAAAGTGGAATTCAAAAAAGGTTTTTGAAATGCAGTTTATTAAAGTGGAATTCGAAAATGTTTTTATTAAAGTGCAATTCAAAAATGTTTTTTGAAATGCAGTTTATTAAAGTGGAATTCGAAAAAGGTTTTTGAAATGCAGTTTATTAAAGTGGAATTCGAAAAAGGTTTTTGAAATGCAGTTTATTAAAGTGGAATTCGAAAAAGGTTTTTGAAATGCAGTTTATTAAAGTGGAATTCGAAAAAGGTTTTTGAAATGCAGTTTATTAAAGTGGAATTCGAAAATGTTTTTATTAAAGTGGAATTCGAAAAAGGTTTTTATTAAAGTGCAATTCAAAAATGTTTTTTGAAATGCAGTTTATTAAAGTGGAATTCAAAAAAGGTTTTTGAAATGCAGTTTATTAAAGTGGAATTCGAAAATGTTTTTATTAAAGTGCAATTCAAAAATGTTTTTTGAAATGCAGTTTATTAAAGTGGAATTCGAAAAAGGTTTTTGAAATGCAGTTTATTAAAGTGGAATTCGAAAATGTTTTTATTAAAGTGCAATTCGAAAAAGGATTTTGAAATGCAGTTTATTAAAATTAAGCACAGAATTTTTTATTTCGATGCACGTGGCTCTTGTGGTCCTCCATAGTCTAAGACACACCGAGGGCGAGGGAGCCATATGCACAGAAACGTAAACACGGATGACGAGACATGGAAACAAACACAAAGGCACAAAAGGGACTTAATAGACAACCAGAATTTACCAATAAAATCAGTTACAGGAAAAGGGCTAAATTCAATAATAAATTATAGAAACTAAATTATTACTGCTCAAGAAACCACAAAAACGCAATTAACTCAAGGAGCTGGGTCCAATGACCAGTTCTATTTAAGAAACCGAACCACTGAGTTTTGGTTCTGGTTTCCTTTGGTTCTCGTTTACAAGTGTTTGTTTGTAGGTTTCTCCTTTTCTTGTAAAACTGAAAAACAACAAACATATTTGAGCAAAAACCAACAAAACTACTTTGTGAGTGAGTCATGGTGCCAGAGAGAATTCCTGTGCGTAGATCTTGGTTTTGGTGTCCTGCCTAGACGACACATGTCGTGTGAACACAATGAGTGGCTTGACACTTAAAATGTGATGCGACATGTTCTATCTGAATGGCTTGTTACTCATCCTCTGTTATTTCTACTCAATGGGCAATGTTCATTGTCCTCAGTAGATTTAATAATAATGTTTCTTTTTGTTCTTCTAATGTGTCACGTTTGTCTCATCTTATGCATGATTGCCATCTATTGTGGAAATTTGGAAAACTGAAAATGCATTTTCAAAGTTTAACAGTTAATGAGCCACAGACCTAAATTTACTTTCAGTATGTTAGGCACTGGGATTTTATTTAAAAGAAATTCCTGTTGTTGCTGGCTTCTGCTCCCACATTCAGCAAAAACAAAAGCCATTTTGTTCTGCTGTTGAAGAAATGGTGTCCTGCAGGTTTAAGACGTCACCCTGGGTCAACACACCTGAATCAAATGATTAGTTCATTACCAGGCCTCTGGAGAACTTCAGGACATGTTGAGGAGGTAATTTAGCCAAATAAATCACTTGGGTTGGATCAAGGACACATCTAAAACCTGCAGGATACCAGCCCTTGAGGCCTGGAATTGGACACCCCCGACCTATACAGTTGCTTATTCTTGAGCACTCGGACCAATATGTTGGGTAATGTTCTTTAGTGCTTCCAATCTGTACATCTGTCATTTGTTGACTTTATGCAGCTTTAAGGAGGAAAAAAAAATGTACATGCATTGACACTATGGGGAAAAAAAACACATGCCTAACCATATTTTCTTCTTTTGACTGCTCCCTTTAAGCAGGGCTCTAGACTAACTTTTTGACATGGGCACACCGGTACGCCTAACTTTAAAATTTTAGGCGTACCGGCACAAAAGTTAGGCGCACTCAAATTTTTAAACCGCATCGCTTAACACCGCAGTTTTACATGTGCACTTTCTTTGGTGGGGGGGAGTCCATACAGACAATATTCATTTCTAAATTATTAACTAACAAACTTGTGCTTAAATTGCTTTGTCAATATTGTAGAAAATGTTAAACTTAATCATCATCTTGGCCTCCTCTGACGACCTGTTTGCTGTTGCCTGCTGCTGAAAGGCAGTGGGGAGAGGGGACACTTGGGCAGTGCATTTATTGCAGCATATAATGTGTTTTCTGGATACACTGCTGCTTTTTCAGCATTCAAAGATTGATGGTACCGTGTCAGAGCTGGCTATGAATTTCAGATGGATCAGTCCTTAACTTAACACAAAAGTTATCAATAGTTCTTTTCATCTTTTCTTATTACCCACAGCTACATCCACTTCTGTCAGGCCTAGGCTGCTCACTAGGGCTGGGTATCATCACTGATTTCTATAATCCATTCGATTCCGGTTCTCAAAGTCCTGATTCGATTCAATTTAGCCTCAGACAGTCAGAAATATTATAATTCTGATCATTTATCAGTACTGATACATGTGAGACTTCATCAGAATTGTGAACATCACAGCAGATGCCTTTGTGTCAAAGTAACTGAGAATAAAACACAGAAAAACATGAAGGAGCTTTTCCTGGTCTGGCTTTTTATAGCAGATAACCTTAAAAATATTCTGCAATATTCTGCAATTTTGCATAATTTTAAGAAGTTTAAATTTCTTCAGTATTGAACAGCAGAAATTAGGCTTTCTTGTCCGAGGTCATTTAAGTAAAAAAAGAAAAAGAAAAGAAAAAGACAGCGGCCGACAGCGCTGTAAACAACGGTAGACTGGTGGGTAATAAGCGAATGAATAATGCAGAAAACAGAGATTTGAGATGGGAAACTGTTCTTGAAGTAGGGGAGACCGGGGATAGTTGTAACGTGGGTCAGTTGTAACACTTCCAATTTCTCCAATCAGGGCTAAGTTTCAAATGATGTGACTCATCCTGTGCATGCCCAATTCAGTTCTGCTATCACATGTGAAAAATCAGCACATTTTGTCAAACACAGACAATTTAACACGAAAAAAAGTAATTTGTATGCCAAAAGTAAGTTTTTCTACTTTATTTCAATTTCTAATAGCATTATCTGCTTTGCAGTTAAACTCATCAAACTTAAATTATGTTATTTGTATGTCTATGGGGATATATTCTGTGTTGGTATTTAGGGCTAATGTTTTAGCCGTTGGCTGTAATGTTAGCTAGTTCATGGCTATAGGAGTCTGGGTCAGTTGTAACAGCAACAGTCTGGGTTAGTTGTAACAATAATGCAGATGTTACAACTTAACACACTATTACTTTAACTTATATTAAACAAGTTGGGGCAACGACATCAGAGAGGTTCACTGGTCGCCTTTGTATATGCGGTTAATGCCATTGGCAACACAATTCCTCCACTGTTTGTGTTCCCACGCATACATGATGCAGACCACTGTGTCAGAGATGGACCAGTAGGAAGTATTGGTAGTGGAAATAAATCAGGATGGGTGCAAGAAACTTCGGTGGCCTCAGAATCTCATCTCTGCTTTTTGCGGATGATGTGGTTCTGATGGCTTCATCGGGTGGGGGCCTCCAGCTCGCACTGGAACGGTTCGCAGCCGAGTGTGAAGCAGTGGGAATGAGGATCAGCACCTCCAAATCTGAGGCCATGGTTCTCAGCCGGAAAAGGGTGGAGTGCCCACTCCGGGTCGGGGATGAGTTCCTGCCCCAAATGGAGGAGTTTAAGTATCTCGGGGTCTTGTTCGCGAGTGATGGGAGAAGGGAGCCGGAGATCGACAGACGGATTGGTGCTGCGGCTGCAGTGATGCGGA
Organism: Oreochromis grahami; assembly: GCA_029532605.1. Taxonomy (NCBI): domain Eukaryota; kingdom Metazoa; phylum Chordata; class Actinopteri; order Cichliformes; family Cichlidae; genus Oreochromis; species Oreochromis grahami. The sequence continues at coordinate 35,859 of JAQSNX010004234.1, forward strand.
CGCTGCACTGGTCCGTCGTGGTGAAGAGGGAGCTGAGTGTAAAAGCGAAGCTCTCAATTTACCGGTCGATCTACGTCCCGACCTCACCTATGGCCACGAGCTGTGGGTAGTGACCGAAAGAACGAGATCGCGGATACAAGCGGCAGAAATGAGCTTCCTCCGAAGGGTGGCTGGCCTCTCCCTTAGAGATAGGGTGAGAAGTTCGGCCATCCGGGAGGGGCTCAGAGTAGAGCCGCTGCTCCTCCACATCGAAAGGAGCCAGTTGAGGTGGTTCGGGCATCTGACAAGGATGCCTCCTGGGCGCCTCCTGGGTGAGGTGTTCCGGGCATGTCCCACCGGGAGGAGGCCCCGGGGCAGACCCAGGACGCGCTGGAGAGATTATATCTCTCGGCTGGCCTGGGAACGCCTTGGTGTTCCCCCGGATGAGCTGGAGGAGGTGGCTGGGGAGAGGGAGGTCTGGGCTTCTCTGCTTAGGCTGCTGCCCCCGCGACCCAACCTCGGATAAAGCGGATGAGGATGGATGGATGGATGGGTGCAAGAAACAGATTTCCTCATCTTTCTGAAGCACTTTGCAAACCACACCAAGGTAAGCCATGATAGAAAGTAATGAAATTGCGATGCTGGTGAACAACTACATTTTTTCAGCTTCATTGTTATGTTCAAAAGTTGGTGCAAGAGTTGTAGGTTATAATGCCCACTGAGCCAATGAGGTCAAACTCAAGGAAGACCAACCAAAATTAATGAAATATTCAGTTGCAGAAAATTCCATCATTTGTCTTTTTTGGGGGGTTGGAATATGTTCAAAAGCTAGATTTCTGCATTCTGTCACACACACACAGCTACATAAATGGCTCTAAGTGCATTCATGTGTTGAATAAAAAAGATTACATGTTAATGTTTTGTCAGTACCCTTATTTCATTGTGTTACATTTCACCCCAGGATATGTTACAACTAACCCAGACTGTGGGGTTAATTGTAACATTTCACTCTTTGTGTTTGAGACCATCCCATGCAATGGGTAATTGTGCTGCAGAGAAAATAGCTGCACTATTTAATAGCAGAGACATGTAAATACTTTGCATTAAATTTTCAATCCACTACCTTAAAAGAGCTCCAATTTACAGGCAGAAATGTCAAAACTGTTACAACTATCCCCGGTCTCCCCTACAGAGAGAGAGAGAGAGAGAGAGGGAGCTGTGCATGAAGTGTGATTTTTATCGTGGTGGAAGCAAAACAGCAAAAGTCAGAGGGAATTCATGACGACATTGATCAAATGTGAAGCGTAGTTTGCTGCTTCTTTTGCTGCTGGCTCGGCGAATTTTGGTTGGAGAGACAAAACCTGCAGCTCAGAATCAGCGCAAAAAAGACGTAAACACAGCGCGGACCCGACGCATCAGAATCGCTGAGCTCCGACAGCGTGTCCGTGTTCGGGCCGTGGGGTGTGAAAGCCGAGAAAGACAAAGCTGATTCTGATGCGTCGGGTCCGCTCTGTGTTTACGTCTTTGTGTGGAATCCGTTAATGAATCGATATCGCTTTATTCAAGCTACTCACCTCTCTCTTCCACCTGCACTTTCCACTGGACCACGGCCAATCAGAGAGGTCCCGCCCCTGACTATCTCTGATTGGTTTAGTCCACGATAGGGGCATAATGTGTGTCTGTTGTTGACCACACGGAGAGTTGCAGAGATTTTTTTTTTTTTGTTACCCGAAAATATTTGGTCGCACCTGTGCGACCAAATATTTTTTTTTAGTCGCACCACTGAAAAATTTGGTCGCATTTGACCAAATTGGTCGCACTCTAGAGCCCTGCCTTTAAGGATCACCAAAGTGGATCATCTTCCTCCATATCACCTTATCTCTAGCACCCCCTGTAACACCGCATCTTTCACTCTTTGACTACATCCAGGAACTTCCTCTGAGGTGTTTCAGAGGAATCTTCAACATCCTTTGTTCAGTAAATCCACTGTCCCTCCTCTGCATATGTCTGCATCTCAATCATGTATGTCTAACTTTATATTCAAATCGCTCAGAGCATAAAGCATAAACATTTATATTTTTTGTTTTTTTGTTTATACATCAGTACATCAAATCTGCTTGTTTACTGACCTACTCGTCCTACATGATCAGGAGATGACCAACCAAAATTTGCACATTTTGTGGTTTCTTATCTTCATTGGATATTATGACATTCAAAAAGAAGCCAATTGTAGTGTTTTATAAAAGAAATACTTCATTTTAATTTTGGTGCAGGTCATGTATGAGGACAGAGAGACAGTGGTGAGATGTGTGTTAGGAGTGGGGGTGGATTTACCCTGCTCTGAGCCCCATCTTGTTTGTAGTGCTGATGGACAGGCTGACAGGTGACGTCAGGCAGGAGTCTGCAGATGACACTGTGATCTATAGTGAGAGTAGGGAGCAGGTGAAGGAGAGTCTGGAGAGGCAGAAGCATGCTCTGGAGGGAACAGGAATGTAAGAAGCAAGTGTATGAATAAGAGGGAGACAGGTGTGACAGTGGAGATGCTGGGAGTGAGGGTGGATGAGTTTAAACACCTCAGGTCAGCCACCCAAAGCAACAAAGAGTGCACAAGCAAGGTGAAGAAGAGAGTACAGGCAGGGTGGAGGTTTTGAAGATGAGTTTCAGGGGTTATTTGTGACAGAAGGATAGCAGCAAAAGTGAAAGTAAGGGCTTATAAGATTATAGTGGGACCATCTATAATGTATGGTTTGAAGATGGTGGCACTGACAAAAAAGACAGGAGACAGCTGAAGCTGTTGATTGGGAGGGAGCTGGATAAACAGGATTAGATTACATCAGAGGGACAGCTTAGGTTTGACAAAATGTTAGAGAGGCACGGCTGAGATGGTTTGGATGTGCAGGGGAGGGAGAGTGGAGGATGAAGCTCAAGCTGCCAGGCAGGAGGGTAGGAGGTAGACCTCAGAGAAGAATTATGGATGAAGTGAAGGAGGACACATGCCGAGGGTTGGTGTGACCGAAGAGGGTGCTAGGGTTAGAGTGAGATGGAGACAGATAATCTGCTGTGGGGACCTCTAAAGGCAGTGGCTTTAGAAAACTTGGCCTTTCTCCTTTATGCTGCTAATTCTTGAGGATCTCAACTAATTACTGCAACAAAGGTTAACAGGCCAGTTTATTAAGACTATAGCTGAAACTGTAATAACTGTAGTAATACAGACCTAATAGTGTATCAAAGGCTATATTAACATAATAATTAATCATATACTAATAATATAATAAAAAACAACCCGAGGGAGTAACCAGACTGTTGTATATGTTATTACACTGTGCCCTTGCTCATCTTTTGTTGAACTGGGCACCATAAATCATTAGAAAATAACCATAGTAACACCTTAATAATTGTTTTGGTAATCTGTAGGGGGGGGTCGACTTGAGTATGAGTGATGCAAATTTCATCATCAGACAGTGAGTGTGAGAGTCTGTTTTTTGACTGCACTGACTTGTCTGTGAGGAATTTACATTACAGTTCACAGACTCCCCCCTGACTTCAAGCAAACTTCAAACAGACGAGTAGTCATTGTAGTATAACTACAATGACTACTTGGCCATCGATTCTCCAGCTGTCTGTGCCTATGTCTGCAACGCAGTATAATCCAGGCTTAACAATAGGATTTGTAGAGCTTAACGTTTTGCTCAATGATCTATTTTCAGCTGTATGTGTGCATACAGCTTTTTAAATAAAGCTTAGTTGAGTTAAAAGTAGTAAAAAGTTGCAACACCGATAATAATGGCCACAATAATATTCATAAGAATTACAGAAGAATAGTTAGTTTCCAGCATTGTTCTTTGTGTGGTGATTATTTAAAAGGTACAGCGTGTAAAATCTTACCTCTAGATGCCAGTAGCTTTGCAGATTGCCGTCAACTAATTTCTGTCTTTTTGCCCCTCCCAGTTGAAGTGCATAATCCAGGCTGTGGTGGCTGCTTTAGGACAAACAGGTCTGGGTTCTCTTTATCTGTAGTGAGTTTAGTCTGTCTGCTGTTTACCTCTGCTGGTATCCACGTCTGTTTACTGGAGGAGGCTGTTAAAAAATTTGGGATAGGAGTCCAATACAAGTCGATGAGTCAGTAAAGCTCACGTCTGTCTGATGACAGCCATACTGAGGCAAGTTGCTGAGGATATCTTGAACACTTCGGTCATTAAGTGTTGGTGTTTTGCTGCTGTTAGCCTCTGTTAGCCAGCATTAGTCAAACTTTCTTTAAAGTGGATCTAATATCCAGGCTGGGGCCTTTTTTCTGTGGAGTTTGCATGGTCTCCCCATGTCTGTTCTATCAGGGTACTTCCACAGTACAAAGACAAGCGTAGGGTTCGGTTAATCGGTGATACTATATTGCCCATAGGTGTGAATGTGAGTGCAAATAGTTTTCTGTTTCTCTGTGTTAACCCTATGATAGATTGGCAATCTGTCTAGGGTGTATGCTGTCTCTCACCCTATGACAGCAGGAATAGTTGACAGCCCCCCCCCCCCCCCCCACACACACACACACACAAAAAACCCTGAATTGGGTAAACAAAAGAAAATGGATGGATGAACTGAATTAAAAGTGAATTAAAAGTCACTTTTAATGTGTACTACATTGGTATGTATTTTGAATGCCGATGTACACTTATCCACTGGTGGGTTTGAGAAACTGACACCCTCGCCTATGTATTGTTAATGGATTAATTCATGTTCATAAGAAATTAAGTTTATAGAAATAAGTAAGCAAAGTAAGTAAAATTTTATTTATATAGCACCTTTCAAGATTAAAATCACAAAGTGCTTTACAGAGGCAGAAACAGACATAAAATCTCAAACAAAACAAAATCAACCAAAAGCGAGTTTAAACAGATAGGTTTTTAACTGCTTTTTAAAAGACATGACTGAGTCCATAGGTCTCAAACTCAAAGGGAGCGAGTTCCAGAGTCTGGGAGCCACTGATACAAACGCTCTGTCACCTTTTGTTTTTAACGTTGTATGCGGGACAACCAGCAACCCCTGGTCACAGGACCTCAGGGACCTGCTGGGCTGATAAGAAAGAAGAAGATCACTTAAGTAACTTGGAGCTACACTGTGCAGGGCCCTATAAGTCATGATTATGATCTTAAATTGGACCCTGAACTTGACAGGGAGCCAATGCAGCTGAATCAGGAGGGGAGTGGCATGGGAGTGTTTGTGATGCTTTGTCAGAAGCCTCGCAGCAGCATTCTGAACGCCCTGCAGTCGTTCCAGGGAGGCATTATTTAAGCAAGTAAACAAGGAATTGCAATAATCTAAGCGGGATGAAACAAAAGCATGAATAATCATTTCCAATTCGGAACGTGACACAATGGGACTCAGCTTAGCGATATTTCTTAAATGGTAAAAACAAGAGCGAACCAAAGATTTTACGTGTGTGTCCAGCGTCAGAGCTGGATCAAATGTAACGCCAAGGTTCCTAATGGATGATTTAATATAAGAAGCAAGAGGGCCTAGATTTTTAACCACAAGGGGAACAAATTTCTCAGGAGCAAAGACAATGACTTCCGTTTTATCAGCATTTAGTTGAAGGTAATTACCAGCCATCCAATCTCTAATGGAATCTAAGCATCTACTCAGAAACCAGTCTTACTTGTTATCATCTATCGTCCACCTGGGCCTTACACAGAGTTTCTCTCTGATTTCTCAGACTTTTTATCTGATTTAGTGCTCAGCTCAGATAAAATAATTATTGTGGGTGATTTTAACATCCATGTAGATGCTAAAAATGACAGCCTCAACATGGCATTTAATCTGTTATTAGACTCAATTGGCTTCTCTCAAAATGTAAAAGAACCCACCCACCACTTTAATCACACTCTAGATCTTGTTTTAACGTATGGCATAGAAACTGAACATGTAACAGTGTTTCCTGAGAACCCTCTGCTGTCTGATCATTTCCTGATAACATTTACATTTACAATAATTGATTACACAGCAGTGGAGAGTAGACTTTATCAAAGTAGATGTCTTTCTGAAAGTGCTGTAACTAAGTTTAAGAATATAATCCACCCACTGTTATCATCTTCAATGCCCTGTACCAACATAGAGCAGAGCAGCTATCTGAATGCTACTCCAACAGAGGTCGATTATCTTGTTAATAATTTTACCTCCTCACTACGTACGACTCTGGATACTGTAGCTCCTGTGAAAACTAAGGCCTCAAATCCAAAGTCCCTGACTCCGTGGTATAATTCTCAAACACGTAGCCTAAAGCAGATAACTCGTAAGCTGGAGAGGAAATGGCGTGTCACAAATTTAGAGGATCATCATTTAGCCTGGAGAAATAGTTTGCTGCTTTATAAGAAAGCCCTCCGCAAAGCCAGAACATCTTACTATTCGTCACTGATTGAAGAAAATAAGAACAACCCCAGGTTTCTCTTCAGCACTGTAGCCAGGCTGACAAAAAGTCAGAGCTCTACTGAGCCAACAATCCCTTTAACGTTAACTAGTAATGACTTCATGAACTTCTTCACAAATAAAATTTTTATCATTAGAGAAAAAATTACCAATAATCATCCCACAGATGTAACATTATCTACAGCTACTTTTAGTACCATCAATGTTAAGTTAGACTCTTTTTCTCCAATTGATCTTTCTGAGTTAACTTCAATAATTAATTCCTCCAAACCATCAACGTGTCTTTTAGACCCCATTCCTACAAAACTGCTCAAAGAGGTCCTGCCATTAATTAATGCTTCAATTTTAAATATGATCAACCTATCTCTAATAATCGGCTATGTACCACAGGCCTTCAAGGTGGCTGTAGTTAAACCTTTACTTAAAAAGCCATCTCTAGACCCAGCTGTCTTAGCTAATTATAGGCCAATTTCCAACCTTCCTTTCATATCAAAAATCCTTGAAAGAGTAGTTGTCAAACAGCTAACAGATCATCTGCAGAGGAATGGCTTATTTGAAGAGTTTCAGTCAGGTTTCAGAGCTCATCACAGCACAGAAACAGCTTTAGTGAAGGTTACAAATGATCTTCTTATGGCCTCTGACAGTGGACTCATCTCTGTGCTTGTCCTGCTAGACCTCAGTGCTGCATTCGATACTGTTGACCATAATATCCTATTAGAGCGATTAGAACATGCTGTAGGTATTACAGGTACTGCACTGCAGTGGTTTGTATCATATCTATCTAATAGACTCCAATTTGTACATGTAAATGAAGAGTCCTCTTCACACACTAAGGTCAATTATGGTGTTCCACAGGGTTCAGTGCTAGGACCAATTCTATTTACATTATACATGCTTCCCTTAGGCAGCATCATTAGAAGACATAGCATAAATTTTCACTGCTATGCAGATGACACGCAGCTCTATCTATCCATGAAGCCAGGTAACACAGACCAATTAGTTAAACTGCAGGAATGTCTTAAAGACATAAAGACCTGGATGGCCGCTAACTTTCTGCTTCTTAATTCAGATAAAACTGAGGTTATTGTACTCGGCCCTGAAAATCTTAGAAATATGGTATCTAAGCAGATTCTTACTCTGGATGGCATTACCTTGGCCTCCAGTAATGCTGTGAGAAACCTTGGAGTCATTTTTGACCAGGACATGTCCTTCAACGCACATATTAAACAAATATGTAAGACTGCTTTCTTCCATTTGCGCAACATCTCTAAAATTAGAAATATCCTGTCTCAGAGTGATGCTGAAAAACTAGTTCATGCATTTATTACTTCCAGGCTGGACTACTGTAATTCTTTATTATCAGGATGTCCTAAAAACTCGCTGAAAAGCCTTCAGCTAATCCAAAATGCTGCAGCAAGGGTACTGACAGGGACTAGAAAGAGAGAGCATATTTCTCCTGTTTTGGCTTCCCTTCATTGGCTTCCTGTTAAATCCAGAATTGAATTCAAAATCCTGCTCCTCACATACAAGGTCTTAAATAATCAGGCCCCATCTTATCTTAATGACCTTGTAGTACCATATCACCCTATTAGAGCACTTCGCTCTCGCTCTGCAGGCCTACTTGTTGTTCCTAGAGTATTTAAAAGTAGAATGGGAGGCAGAGCCTTCAGTTTTCAGGCCCCTCTTCTGTGGAACCAACTTCCAGTTTGGATTCGGGAGACAGACACTATCTCTACTTTCAAGATTAGGCTTAAAACTTTCCTTTTTGCTAAAGCATATAGTTAGGGCTGGACTAGGTGACCCTGAATCCTCCCTTAGTTATGCTGCAATAGACGTAGGCTGCCGGGGATTCCCATGATGCATTGAGTTTTTCCCTTCCAGTCACCTTTCTCACTCACTATGTGCTAATAGACCTCTCTGCATCGAATCATATCTGTTATTAATCTCTGTCTCTCTTCCACAGCATGTCTTTCATCCTGTTTTCCTTCTTTCACCCCAACCGGTCGCAGCAGATGGCCGCCCCTCCCTGAGCCTGGTTCTGCCGGAGGTTTCTTCCTGTTAAAAGGGAGTTTTTCCTTCCCACTGTCGCCAAAGTGCTTGCTCATAGGGGGTCATATGATTGTTGGGTTTTTCTCTGTATTTATTATTGTGCTATCTACTGTACAATATAAAGCGCCTTGAGGCGACTTTTGTTGTGATTTGGCGCTATATAAATAAAATTGAATTGAATTGAATTGAATTGACTGCAAGATTTGGAGCTTAGAAACATCAGGTGGCCTAAAAGAGATATATAGCTGAATATCATCTGCATAACAATGATATGAAATATCAGTGAAAGAGCTAAGAAGTTGCAGAAGAGGGAGTAAATACAACAAAAACAATAACGGTCCCAAGACAGAGCCCTGAGGCACCCGATAGGCAAGAGAGCTGACAGCGGATCTGAACTTAGAGGTAGCCACAGAGAAAGATCGATTAGACAAATAGGATTTAAACCATTCTAATGCGGTACCCGATACACCCACCCAGTGGTTTAATCTGTCTAACAAAATAAGATGATCAACAGTGTCAAAAGCAGAGGTCAGATCCAGCAACATCAAAACAGTGCACTCTCCAGCATCATAATTCATCAAAATATCATTAGACACTCTAAGAAGTGCAGTTTCAGTAGAGTGAGCCTCACGAAAGCCAGATTGAAATTTATCAAGAACGTTGTGTTCATCTAGAACAACCGTGAGTTGCTTGGCCACAACCTTTTCTAAAATCTTGGCAATAAAAGGCAATTTTGAGCTGGGTCTGTAACTGGAAAGCAAAGAAGGATAAAATTTAGGTTTTTTTTTAAAAGTGGGTGAATGACAGCACTTTTACAGTAAACAGGGACCTGACCAGAGAGCAGAGATGCATTAAGAATTGTAAGAACACTAGGACCAATACACTCAAACATTTTTAAGTAAAGACCCAGATAAAATATCAAGGGGGCAAGAGGATGATCTCATTGAAGTAACCAGCACCACCAACAACTCAGGTAAAGACACTGGTGAAAATCTTTCAAATATGACAGGCTTAAGTAAAATCGGAAAAGGCAAATGGTACATGGAGGGAGAGATGTTGCTCCTGACATTGCTAACCTTTTCAACAAAGAAGGAAAGAAAATTTTCACAGTCTTCATTTGAAGAAATTGGGATAGCAACAGAAACCGGAGCAACAATATCCCTAATTGTGTCAAATAGAACCTTAGGGTTACCTCTGCTCCTAGAGACTAGGTTTGAAAAATAAGCAGCCCTTGCATCACGAATTGAAGAGTTAAAAGAAACTAAAAGGTCTTTTAAATGAAGGAGATGAACCTGTAAACGAGTCTTTCTCCACAAACGCTCAGCTTTACGACAGACATGCTTTAAACAGCGAATGCTGTCGTTTATCCAGGGCGAGGGTTTTGTAACAGGGGATAGTCTAGTTTTAATAGGGCAAATATAATAGAACCAAATTAAGAACGTCAGAAAATTTAGCAGCAGTAGAAGAATCTAAGGCACGCGAGCTAAAAACACGACGAACAGGAGGAGGAGGCAAATAAAAAGCCAAATTAAATATAATACAATGATGGTCCGAAATAAAAATATCCTCAGAACTAATACAGTCAATGGTAAAGCCAATAGTAAAAACAAGGTCCAGAGTGTGCCCTTTGGTGTGAGTGGGGCCAGACACATGCTGTGTGAAATGAAAAGAGTCCATGATGCTAAGAAAACCTCTGGCAAAGAGGTCAGAGTCATCATCAATGTGTGTGTTAAAATTGCCAATTATTAGCAATCTGGACAACTTCAAGATGGAAGATAAAAAGTCACTGAATTCCTTTAAAAACTGACTGTTAGGTCCAGGTGGACGATAAACTACAGCGCAGTAACACGGATCTTTAATTCCAATTTTAACCAGCTGTAGTTCAAACGTTGAAAATTTTTCAACCATCAAAGAGCGACAGTGAAACCAATTTCGATACACCACAGCCAGTCCTCCGCCACGACCACAGGTCCGCAGCCCACTGACGAAGGAGTACCAAAAACTAATCCCATACAGCTTGTGTCTCAATTTGATTGATGACCCTAGCCTTGACCTTTTGACCCATCCCCTCCCCCACAGGAAGTGTGTAATTTGATCCATAATCGCGCCACCTGTTGTGAGAAAAAAAATTTAAAAAAGTTTTTAGAGGGAGGGGGTTCCTGAAGCATAGGGGTGACGCAGCTGTTGAGTCAGTGCTGTATAGAGAGACAGAGCGGCAGTTAGTTTTCCACAGACAAACTCATAGTTTGAATTCTGTTTCAGTATTATGACAATTTTCTCAGTATTTCTTTTTCAATAGCGGATGTAATTTTGCTTTCTTATATTACAGGCACAATAAAATAAAAAAACTTTAAGATTATCTGACTAGTAACAAATTGTATTTTTATAGAGCCTATATCTGCTTGTAACCTACAGGCCGCCCACCTCATTCATGTAAAAAATGAATATCCCTTAGTGAATACTTAGGATACTTACTTTTACAATTAAAACACCCTCGGATGAGGTATTTTGGTTTTGTGCAGCCCGCTCCTTCTCAGACCAAAGTAAAGAGTTTTTCTTCATTTTTTGAGCTCCTTTTACATCAGGTTTTCTCATTAGCAGAAAAATAGACGGAAACCTAAATTCTAAATAAATAGCTGTGAAAAAACCCTTCAAAGTTGAGGTAAGTATTCACCATGTTTTTTTATTATTAGGGTCAAATTTCTCTTTGTGTAAAAATTAAGCCAACATTCAAGTGTCAAAGGTCGGTTCTAAAAAACAAGTCAGTCCCTGAAGCTTATTTGTGCCACAGATGCTACTTCAGTGACTGCGTGTGAGGAATGTTTTGGGACCTGTCTGATCTTAAAAAACTAACTTTGTTGTTACGTTACAGCAATATTGGGGAAAGATTTAACGGCTGATCATGGAGCAGGATGAAGGTCAGAGGGAAACTCCCTGCCACGCTTCCGGTTATGCTTCCATCCGGCGTAGTCATCCGACCGGTCCGTGCTATATCGCTCCTCCTGACCCGGAGTGGTATAACGTTTTGTAGAAAAGTTTGATCGATTCGCGCTCTCTCTCTCTCTCTTACCAAAATAATAAATTCTCTGGGGGTTTTCTTCTCATACGTTTATGGTACGAGATGGAGGAAGCGTCCCGATCTCTCGGAGGTAATGAACCGACGGAACTTATTCAAGTTCTCAATATGTGCGCTGTGCTTTTTTTCACTAAGGGTTATTTTACACGTACATTGAGTTGAGGCCAATATGAAATTATTTGCTAGATTACAAGCATTAAGAAATACTAATATTGATTAGAGAGGGGTTGTTGACTCCTCCTTGACCCGCGGTGTGTGTAAAACAAGGCCGTTTTCTTTGAGGGTTTCCGTCTATTTTTCTGCTAATGAGAAAACCTGATGTAAAAGGAGCTCAAAAAATGAAGAAAAACTCTTTACTTTGGTCTGAGAAGGAGCGGGCTGCACAAAACCAAAATACCTCATCCGAGGGTGTTTTAATTGTAAAAGTAAGTATCCTAAGTATTCACTAAGGGATATTCATTTTTTACATGAATGAGGTGGGCGGCCTGTAGGTTACAAGCAGATATAGGCTCTATAAAAATACAATTTGTTACTAGTCAGATAATCTTAAAGTTTTTTTATTTTATTGTGCCTGTAATATAAGAAAGCAAAATTACATCCGCTATTGAAAAAAGAAATACTGAGAAAATTGTCATAATACTGAAACAGAATTCAAACTATGAGTTTGTCTGTGGAAAACTAACTGCCGCTCTGTCTCTCTATACAGCACTGACTCAACAGCTGCGTCACCCCTATGCTTCAGGAACCCCCTCCCTCTAAAAACTTTTTTAAATTTTTTTTCTCACAACAGGTGGCGCGATTATGGATCAAATTACACACTTCCTGTGGGGGAGGGGAGGGGTCAAAAGGTCAAGGCTAGGGTCATCAATCAAATTGAGACACAAGCTGTATGGGATTAGTTTTTATTACCCGCCTGGGCAAAGTTCGATAAGGGAAGAATAGTCACCATCACACTGCCAGGTTTCAGTTAAAAATAATAGATCCAGCTTTTTGGAAAGAATAAGATCGTTCAATAAGAACGTTTTATTTGTCATAGATCGGGCATTGAGAAGCGCCATGCTCAACGAGGAATAAGTCAAACCATTACCGACACACACCCGTTTTAGGGGGCGTAGAAACTGGGGGTTTGATCCGTAACGATCATAGACACCGCTCACTGCTGAGGCAGAGGGCCAAATAATAGGAGAGTCTGGATGAACACTCCTAAGGAAACACGATCTCATAAGTCCAGGCCTTGCAAAATCCAGCAGGGACAGGGAAGACAAATTCTCCTCCGAACAGGCATTCTGAGCACAGGTGACCAGAAATGCTCGACGTCGCTTACCCGCTAATCCTCATCTGAAGAGCAGTCTTAATTTCACCTGGAAACCTGCTCTTTTACCTCTCCTCCTCTGTGATTTGCGTTGACCCAAAAGGGTGCCTTTGGCAACATCTGTCAAAAATCCAGACACCAGGGGCGGAGGAGGGAAGAAGCCATTGTATGAAGGAGCGATATGCAGGCTCACCATAGAGGAGCGAATAGATAGTAGTGTCAGACGATCATAGACTAAGGCAGGCAATACGTCAGAGATGAAAAAGGAGAGCAAGACAGTCAGAAACAGCAGCATAACAGAGCGAGGGAAACTGCAGCCAGCAGCGGCAAGGCCGAACACAGGCGCCATCATACCGGAAGTATGATGGCGCCTGTGTAAGACGTAATTACACACTGATCAATGTACATTTATCAAATTATTATTTATGTTTGCCTGACAGTTTCCAGATTGTCTGTCTCAGTGTTATTTTTATTCATTTAGCACATTTCATTGCACATAAACTGAAACTTTTAAATAGTAATAAAAGATAAAACCATAAAAATCGATGTAGCTCTAGACTGTCCTAATGCAGTGAAAAAAAAAAAAACTACAAAGAAAGAAAATACACGTTAACATCCACACACAGACACACACACACTGAAACCACAAGGCTGTGTGAATAAAAAGGTTTTGAGTCTGTTTTAATGTAGACACAGTTGTAAGTGACCACTAGTCAGCAGCCAGTTTGTTCCAAAGAACAGGACCACAGAAACTGAAAGCACCTTCAGCGTGCTTGGATTTGATTCTGCTAAAAGAGCCACACCTGGTGATTTGAGAGGTCTGATTGGGTTGTAGACACTGAGCAAGTATTGTATTGGGGACCTAATCATTGAAAGCTTTTAAAGTAATGAACTGATTTTAAAGATAAAAAATCAGTAGTAAACTGAAAGTCACTGAAATTACGTCAGTACTGTGTTAATAAATTCAAATTTCATACATACATGTGCATGTACATCAAGGGGGTCGATTTGGCATGGACGGAGGGGACATGTCCCCACCAATAATTTGCTCGCTTCTTGTAAAAAAAAAAAAAAAAAAACGATAGAAAGAAAAAAAAGATCTGTCAGCGTCTCAGTCACCCAGCGGTGCAGAAAGAGTTAAATTACGTTCTCTACTGGAGTCCGACCTCATGTGACAAATATGGCCAATGTGATTGGCTGAGCCTTTCAGGGAGCTCTGTTTAGTTTCAGCAGCGGCAAGCCTGCGCTGCGAGGAGGACGGTAGCAAAGAGGAAGAACGTGCATATAAGAAAGTATTTTTCAAAGAAACCTGTAAGTCACTTAAAGCCAAGCTCACTCATAAAATGTGTCCGTCATAATAACGTTACAGGCTATGCTAGGCTTTGGCCCACATCAGTCTAAAATTGTATGTAACCGTGAATAACGTGTTTTGGAAACTAACTGCACAACAGGCAGCTCTATTAGTTCTCTCAGTCTCAGAGTAGCATTTCTAACTTTGATTGAAACTGTCAGAGAAAACGGCAGCCTCGAGCAAGCCAGGATATTAGTTTACAGAGGCTGTTAAAATTATACGTCTAATGTTAAAATGTTGGTGACACAATAATTTCATCCTAGTGGCACTGACGTATTCATAGGGTTAATTTTTGAGACAAAATATCATGAGGTAGTCATGATTTTGCAAATATTCCACCCTGTAGTGCAGTTTGCACTACAATTGTTAGGCTGCTGATGTAAATTGATTGATTAGTGTAGATTTGACAAAGAATCTGAATTGACATGTCTCACTTTTTATATGGCACGAATCAATGTGTTATTTTATCAAGAGGCAATATGTCCTAGTGCAGTCAGAGGGGAAAAGCCAGGGCCAAAGGTGAGGCACATCAAGCACAGAATAATAATTTTGTGGTCATCTTAGATGAGTTTTATCGACAAAAACCACCGGTTCATTTAGTGTTCCCTTAGTGCTAATGTATAAGAGAAGTTGGTGTACTATAACTGAAGTAATCGTGTTAAGATAAGATAAGATTACCTTTCGTTTTGTCACAGCAGAAAGTGGACAGTGCAAAGTTATATAGCAAAAATTAGAATACAATAAGAATAATATACTGTAGACAACTGACAGAATAGAATAAAATAGTAGAATAAAATATGCATTAGGATAAAAATAGAATACAAATGTTATATACAACTGAGTAAAAATACAACTTGCATCATCTTATTGCACATGTGTGTGTTTGATCAGCTGCAAAAGTCTTTGTTGTAGAGTCTGACAGCAGTGGGGAGGAAAGACCTGCGAAATCACTCCATCCCACATTTAAGTCCTTAAAGTCATATTCTTTTATTGTCTTGACTGTATTTGAAGCTATTTTTATTTTTGTATGATACCTGATTTATGTGGAATATGGCTGAAGTAAACTAAAGCCTAAAATACTTAGTCAGTCATTTGTTTAATAGTAATTTAACATTATATAATTCACATACAAAAACTATGAATTGTAATTTTAAATAGTTTAATAGCATGTAGAATAGCATATGTAGGCAAGTATATTTCTTCTTTTTTATCAAGAAGCAAAGACAAAAAGGAAAAAAAAAAAGAAACAGGGCGGGGTTCGGTGGTTGAAACACCCGTCCCCACCAATGCCAAAACCAAATCTACGCCCTTGATGTAAGGAATCTGTCTGCTATATTCTTA
Source organism: Oreochromis grahami (assembly GCA_029532605.1). Taxonomy (NCBI): domain Eukaryota; kingdom Metazoa; phylum Chordata; class Actinopteri; order Cichliformes; family Cichlidae; genus Oreochromis; species Oreochromis grahami. The sequence continues at coordinate 51,381 of JAQSNX010004234.1, forward strand.
ACAAATTGTCCTACTTATGATTTAGATAATCCTGCAAATGTAGTGTTACACTAGGCTAACCTGCTTGTTTTTGTTTTTTTAACAGATGAGAATAAAAAAAATGGAATTGCACTGAATGTTATTAATCAGTTGGGAGATGTATGATTGTCTGCCTGATTTTATTTAGTTGCTGTAGCAATGAAGTTTGTTTTAGTAGCTTTTAAAATGAATTTGTACCGTATATTTTGGACCATAATGCGTATTAAGTGAAACAAAACAGTCAGATAAGTCAATCTTTACTCAACTCATTCTTGCTTCCTCCACTTCTGTACCATTGATTCATTAATGTTGAATTCTCTCTCTCAGTTGTTCTCCTGACTGAAGTTTGGTCCGTTTACAGCATCCTGCCATGTGATTGCATTTGTCCCGAACCTTCGGGAACCCTCATGTTAACTTTTATCCAGTGGAAAAAAGTTAGTGTTCATCCTCCAGCTTCACTGTGTTTATGTTATGTTAACATAGCTGTGTCGCTAGCGATCACGTAGCACATCATTATATACCAGCTAGCCCAACTTCAGTAACCCCTAAAAAAGTCACTGCTGTTTAGTTTTCTGTCTTCATTTATGTTGGAAGTGATAGCAGAGCTATCACTGAGAAATCTCTCAGTCAGAACATGCTATATCATGTTTAGGTGGAAACTAGCGAGCTAACTTCCTGCTAACTTCTAACTCCGTTAAATTTAATAAACTCTGTTTCCATGGATGCCTGGATGCTGATCATTTTATTAAAGATGAAAGAATTTAGACAGTTTTTAACTCTCAGTGATGCTGCAGTGTTCATGTTAGTGTTTATCCCAGTCTGTCTTTGTTCATCTCCTGTGTGTCCCCAGTCAGCTTCCTTGTTAAGTCCATTCCTGTCTCCTGTTTCCTGTTTTATTTTGATAGTCCCCGGCTGTGTCCAAGTTCGGGGGTAGCATGTTTCGAAGGCCGCATGTGTAGGGAATTACATCACAGCGACGCGACAAAGGCTGTCCAAATTCGAAGACTCCTCCAAATGCGGCAACAAATGGGTCCTCCTTTTTCCCAGATTTGAAGGATGGGTCGGATGTATCCTTCGTGGCCCAACTTATCTCAGAATTCATAGCGCGGCCCAGCTAATTCCAGTTTCCAACAATGGCGGCAGCTACTTAGTTTTAATATTATTCTTTCTAGGTAACAAAATAAACTTTTAAGATATTTTCAGGCGAGAATGTAGCTGTGTAAACTTCAAATGTCTGCTCATTTATCAAGACATCACATATTTGCAAAAGTGCTCTGATATTTTCGGAGATGCCTGTTACCCTACTAGGTCGATAGCTGACTGGGAGGTCGAGGCTCACTAGAACTGTTTAACTGAGTTTTCAGTGATGGGTGTGTTATCAGTTGAAGTCAGCAACACCCCACCGCCACTATAAACAGTGTGTCTAGGGCACTACTTTCTCATCCACAGTTACCTAAGAATTTGCCAGAATTTCACTGAGGTAAACTTTTCCATGGCTTCACATGAGGTTTTGCTAGAGCTACTGCTTGGGCAACATTCCACTTGGCCTGCCAGTACCCATCAGCTGCTTCTGAAGACCCACAGGCTAACCATCTCTCATAGCCATCAAGCTGAAGAAGGAGTCCTATCTTTACCTCCAGTGTCCACTGTCTAGTATTTGGATTACCACCAAAACAGGCACCAACCACCTTGTAGCCGCAGCTCCTTGCAGTAGCCTTAGCAATTGAGATGCAGAACATAGTCAATTCAGACTCACTGTACCCAGCCTCCTTTGGAATGTCGTTGCAGTTTTGCCAGTGGTGGGAGTTGAAAATCTCATGGACCGGGGGCTTCTCCCTGGCATTCCCAACACACCCTCACAATACATTTAGGTGTGCCAGGTCTGTCCGGCATCCTCCCCTATCACCTGATCCATCTCACCACTATGTGGTGATTAGTTGACAGCTTAGTTCCTGTCTTCACCTGAGTGTCCAGAAGATACATCCAGAACTGACCATATATCTGATGATACGATTACAAAATCAATCATCAACCTGCAAACTAGGTTGTCCTGGTGCCACATGCACTTTTGGACATGCTTATGTTCGAGTCTGTCGTTCGTTGTGGGAAAACTGTTTTTTGCCCAGAAGTCCAATAACAGAAAACCAGATCAGGCAGGACGTTCCTGCCAAGTATGCTCCCTTCACAAAAAACAATAAGGACCTGTTCCCCAACCCCAAGGCACATGGAAACAACCCTCTCGTCCACTGGCCTAAACCTCAAACCACAGCAATGTGCAGACTGAAACTGAGGAGATATAAAAATACCCAACATGGCCCGCAAACTCTCACCAAGGATGACTCCAGACTGAAACAAAGTACAGCCCATCTCCAAGACACTGGTTCCAGAACACAAGCTGTGCATTGAGGTGAACTGACTATCTCTAGCTGGTATTTCTCAACCTCACGCATTAGTTCAGACTCCTTTCCCATCAGAGAGGTGACGTTCCATGTCCCAACAGCCAGCCTTGATAACTGGGGATCAGTCTGCCAGAGCCTCCACACTGGACTGCTACCTGACACACAATAGACCTGACCCCTATAGTGCCTCCTGCGGGTTGTGGGCCTGCATGAGGGATAAATCAACACAGGGAACATTTTTTCCCAAAAAGTAGTGGATTTCTGTGAGAGTAGTTTGCACAGGGTGGCAAACTGGTAGTGTTGGTAGTGTTCTATAAAGTCTTAGGTGAATGCAATTACTTAATTAACTAATGTGTGCGTGTGTGTGTATTGTATGTGTAGTGTAAACAATGAGCTAATCCTACTTCAAATCCTATAATGGGAAGGTGACTGCTAGAGAAAGTGGGGCAAAGTAAAATGTGAGGATAACCCTACCAGATGGAATCTCTCTGAATGGTAATATTGTGTGTGTGTGTGTGTGTGAGAGAGAGAGAGAGAGGAGAGTTTTTACTCATGTTGTGCAGACCTATTTATTGTTACCTGGTTACTTATTGGAACATCTCTTACTTGTACTATATCTAAGTCAATAAACTTTTGAGATGAAAGCTTGTATTGAAAGTTTCCGTAAGGGTTGGCGCTAGGCAAGTAGAGTTACTGTGTAGGAAATTAATGCAATTCAGTGTTATGTTCTTTGAAATCATAGATATGCTCATGTTGTGAGAGACAGAGGATTCCCTACTAGTCAGATGATATCTGTGTTGCAGAAAAGACCATGTAGTAGAGAGGAATATTCCATCTGAAGA
>JAQSNX010004235.1:0-48776 GCA_029532605.1 Oreochromis grahami
TTAAAGTTTGTTGTTAGTTTACTTATATTTTGGGGTTTATTTACAAGTTTATTTGTTGGCTAATATTTTGTTTCAATGTTTTGTTTGTTTGTTGTTATTTTGTTAAATTAGTTAGTAAGAGCTGTAGGGCCATTTTGTTTCTATAAATAAAGAGACTGGCATAGGACCAGCATGCATTGGGGTGGGCCTATGGTTTTTTACCAGAGCAGGAGAAGCAGCAGGAAGGATTCTTGTTATTGCTTGCCAAACTGGATAAATAAACCGTAAAAACGCAACTTTCAAGTTTGGACAATGGACTTCTTTTGCCTGCGTACGAAATATTACCTCAGTGCAGCAGTGGCTTGTGGACTTTAAATTGTGGGACGTTAGTTTTGTCAAAGGTAAAGGAATTGCCACTACACTGTCAGAATCTGGAGATTTTACAGTACAAATAAATAAAATGTACACGTTGTCTTCCCAACAGTTTTACTAACATCTACACTGGATGTACACAAAGCGCTCATATGTTCTCAATGTCTTCTCGGGCGCTACTCCAGCGCTGATAATTGGCGTTTTGTGTCAGTGACGTAAAAGACGGATTTAATGCAACAAGACCGTTCAAACAGCAGTCACTTTCTAAAACATCAGATATGTATCGGATTCAGTACAACATACGAAAGTGACCCATTTGAAAATATCGGATTTGTGCTGTTTTTACACTGTCATACCATGATTGGATATGGGTCGCATACGGTCAAAAAAGTCCGTATGCTTTCGCGTGCAGTGTGAACGTAGCCAGAGCCTCCACATCCTCTCACTGTAATTTGTCCCTCATGAATGAATTTATGATTGCACTAATTTGAATGTTCGGGGGAAAATCAAACGCATTTTACTCACAGTACCCTACAAACGTCACTGCTGTTTAGTTTTCTGTCTTCATTTATGTTGGAAGTGACAGCAGAGCTGTACGTTTGAATTTGTTTCCAAAATCCCTCAGTTAGGACATGCTATATTGTATTTAGATGGAATCTAGCGAGCTAACTTCCTGCTAATTTCGTTTTCATGGATGCCTGGATGATAAACTCAATTGTTACACATGGTAGATCAGAACGCTGATCATTTTATTACAGATTAAATACTTTCAATAGTTTTTCAACTCTCAGTGATGCCACAGTGATCCTGTGATTTATGGACCTGCAGCGGAGTTTGAGCCCAGACACGGCTAGTGATGTCAGACTTAAAGACCAGATAAAGAGTGATATGAACATATCTATAACTTACCGGAATGAAAATGTCTGGAGCACACCAACAGATATTTGGAGATGGAAGAGAACTGGATATCAGCTCGTCTCACAGCTGCTATCCAGACTAGAGGCCTTCTTTTGGTAACATCCGATACATGAGCTGCCTCATGCTGCTTCCAGGTGGGGTAAGAATGAAAAGATAAACCATTTTCAACCTTATTCCCTTGCCGGTCGTGCGATCTAACTTTACAACCGACCGCACAGCAAGTGCGAACCATAGCTGGTGTTATCCGTGTACTTTCGCTCCTCTTTCGTTAGCGCCAGAAACATGGCGCCTCAACCCAAAATCCTGGCCACGCCCCCTCTCGTGACATCACTCTCCAAAAGCCCTAAAGGCTAATCGTTGTGTCACTTCCGGTATTTCAGACAATCCCTTTCCGTCAAGGATTTTTAATTTGTTGCGGTTTTTTAATTTGTTGTGGATTTTTAATTTGTTGCGGATTTTTAATTTGTTGCGGTTTTTTAATTTGTTGTGGATTTTTAATTTGTTGCAGTTTTTTAATTTATTGTGGATTTTTAATTTGTTGCGGTTTTTTAATTTGTTGTGGATTTTTAATTTGTTGCGGTTTTTTAATTTGTTGCGGATTTTTAATTTGTTGTGGATTTTTAATTTGTTGCCGTTTTTTAATTTGTTGCGCTTTGCACTTCCCAGCCACCGTACTATTCAACTAAGTTAGTTGCACCAGATTTCAAACTGAGGAATTTATCTGGGCCAGATATTTTTTTTTGCAGCCAGTAAGCAGCAGATCATGATCAATTTCAAACCCACACAACTGTATTGAAAAACAAGTAATTTTTTTTATTCCTTTTCCCCCTGTAAATCTGGTGACCTCTCACAAATGCACACCAAAGGGTCCATTTAAAAAATGGGAGCTATAACTAAACTATTTTTTGTACATTTGAAATAATAATTAAAAAAAAACATTTTGATAACTCCCTTTCAAATTAAAATAAATATTTTGCTGACCACTCATTTTTCCTGCCATAGATGGAGCCCCATCCGTCACAAGTATACAGACTTCATATCAAGACCATTTTCCTCAAAAAGAGCTGAAAATCTTCTCAAACAGCTGTGTGTCCCTCTAACGGTAGTAAGCGAGCAATTTCCCATCCATAAAACGGACATATATGTGCATTATCAGTTCTGGCTGCGAACCCACCTTCTGCTATAGACATTACATCAGTTTTCTTCAGGTCATCTAACAGCATTTCAAACTTGTCTGACGCCAGAACTTCAACTCCACGAATATTTGAACTGCCTGACAGGGGTGCGTTTTTAATAGCAGATGTCACACTTTAATTTTTTCGTCACTTATCACCGCACCCACCACGGCCAGTGTGCGGTATTTCACTGTTTCAGAATCTGTGAAAGGCCTTTTCTTCTTCGCCAAGAAGCAAACACAAAGGGAAGCTGCTGCAGCTCTCTTGGGCTGTACAGGACCCTCATCATGGTAGTACAACTCCGGTTGTAAAATATTAAACTCGCAATTAAACTGTACTTTTGCAGCCCTCTCCTGAGACTGCTCTGGAAAGTTTGTGTAGAAAGTCTTGTGTTTTTGCCATTGTGGTGCCTGATAGTACCGCAACACACTCACTGCAAATTAAAGACATAGGTTTGGTATTTGGATTAGGCGGTAAAATGAATAAGTATTTGTCAGTCCAGGCACGGTTAAATCGACGGTTTTCATTGTCAAATTTACACGTTTGGACTGAGAAAGACATGCTGTTGTCGCATCATATATTGCGATGATTGTTTAATATGTTTACATCATGGTGCATTGTGGGGTAAATGTTGCTAGGCTACTAGGAGTGTTGCATTCACAGTCTACACTACGCTGTAGGAATTTTTAATTTTTTTAAATTAATTAATTTTTTTTCTTTCGTTTTCTCTGTGTTTCTGCCAGGACCACAGGCTGGGCCACTCGCAGGTTGCTTCTGGGCCGAATGTGGCCCGCGGGCCGCCATTTGAATAGGCTTGCTGTAAATGATCAGTGACTCAGGTTAACACTAAACTTTAAACAGTACCTCTGTGTTAGGATGCCTGGGTCGTTGACCCAGGGCTTTTGAGTTTATTATATTATTTATCATTTCTAGTCTTTGGGTTTCTTAGAGTTCTGTCTTATGGTTTATGTCTCTGTGTTCTATAGTTGCTCTGTCTCCGCTGTCGGCTGTATCCCCTTGTTAAGTTTGCGTCTCTGTGTTATGTTTCCTGTTTTACTTTGAAAGTCCGTGTTTCATGTTAGTGTATCTGGTTTTGCTTTCCTTGTCTCGTTAGTCCTGATTTGCCCCAGCTGTGTTTCCCTCCTGTTGCCCATTCCCTGATTGCTCCTCTATGTATTTAAGCCCTGTGTTTCAGTTTGTCATTGTTGCGATCAGGGCTGGACTGGGACAAAAAATTGGCCCGGGCATTTTGACTAGAGACCGGCCCACCAGGATAGAGATTGAAAATGTGACGTCATTCAGGGGTAAAACCGCAAAGGATTTTGGGAACTTGAGGCAAGAGGTACTAGCGCATGCAGGCTTTCAACTGAACTCAGTTACACAGCGATAAAAAGAAACCCAAAAAATGGCAAGAAGCTGTTGTATTATTAACTGCAATAGCCGGTTGCATGACAGCCACGGGAAGCCGACGGGTAAAGAGATCCTTTTTTTTTTTTTTTTTTTTTTTTTTAAATCGGATTAAGTGTTGAAGAGAAATTTTTGAAGCCATGTTTCCGAAGTTAGAGGATGGTCTGGATATGCCAAATATAACATCCCAGAACACTCCAGCTCACATGTTAGTCTGCTCCAAGCATTCCCACAAAGGTCAGTGTTTTGTAGTAGTTAATACATCACTTTTCTCAACATAATTGGTGATATAGGTTACAAGCAAGTCTGGCGCTGAACAGAAATTGTGGCGCTATGCTCCTTTGTTTAATGTGCATAAATAGTGAATTGTCCTGACACAATATTGCGTTTCGCTTCTGTTATTACCACGGTACACTGACAAAAACATACTTTTATTCACAGGATAAAACAGTTGTTTTGTATCACTAATTGTCCAGTGCGATTACAGCATACAATATTATTGTCACTGCTACATTTCTGTAATGCGTACCAGAAATTATTTCCACTACTAATTAATTACCGTTGAGCTCAAAGGTTATATTAATAAACGGTTAACGAATGTGTATTTATGACTATGATTTGTGAGACTGGTAAACTTACCTTTGTTTGTACGATGGTCGTTCTACACGGTGCATTTCAAGGTCCTGTACCCATCCCTCGGTAAACTGTACCTGGGCTTGTTGCAGTGACCTCAAGTTACTAAAAACTTCATGAGTGTGTGTGCACTCACTCCAAGAACCGTATAATTATAAATCTGAGCGTGGTGAAAGTTGGGCAGCACGCTAACCTCTTTTGTCCACTCTGTGTGCTCATAAGGGTCTGACCCTTTCACTCCTTTGATTTTTTTCCTCGTATCTTTTCTTTGCCTTTTCGTCGAGTCTGTCTTTGTACGGACCGGCATTGTTCTCCTTAGTTTTGTACATTCCTCTTTTGTGCGGCAAAGAAAAACCAAGAAGGTATTGGAACCAGAGAATGAACGTTTTGCGGTGCTGCAAATGCTTGCGTTTGATGCGGTACTTGAATTGTTTTGCCTCGAGTTCCCGGCATGCAATGCGCGATAGTCACGTGATCTGTCAATCGCTATAGGAAAAACCTTGAATTAAGACCAAGAACACTAGAGGTGAGACATGATCATTAATTAATATTAAAATTAATAAATGACAGATTTAGTGATATTTTCATAAACGCCTCCTTTCCTTTTTTTGTTCTCCATTTTCTTTAGTTCGTCTATAAGATTGCTAAACAAGGGGGAGGGTGCATCCGGCCTCCTCGGCTGTAATTGGTCCAGCCCAGAGTCGATCATGACCAATTGGCCAATCCAACACCTTTCATTATATATATATATATACCTTTCCTAAAAAATAAAAAAAATCCATCGGCCCATTAAAAACAAAAAAATCGCCAGCGGCCCACCGGGCAAATGCCCGGTATGCCCGATGGCCAGTCCAGCTCTGGTTGCGATCTACTCTTATCTACCCTCACTCATGCTGTGAGTTTTGTTTTCCGGCCTGTGTTAATGTTTGTACTTTGGAAGTTTCATTACCCTTTGAGTTCAGCATTAAAGCTGTTTAACTTCACGTTTGTCTCCGGAGTCTGCACTTTGGGTCCTTTTCCTGCCTGCACACAGCCTTCATCTAACACCTCTGTGTCTCTGTGTGTGTGTGCTGAACATCTAGAATCAGATTGAGTCAGGCTGCATCAGCTGAATCTGTTATATGTAAATATCAGTATTTTTTTTAATTCAGGTGTGGGGAAAATACGTAAGACTGCAGTGAAGCGATGTACCAGATTAATCCCTGGCCAAAGGTATCGTACTTAAATCAGACTACTGATCCAGCCACATCAGCCTTTTGTGAGGTCTGTTTAAAGTAGACTTAAAATGAACTGCAGGTTCCTGAGAGGGGAGCTTTGAGCACAGAAACACATGTTCATACATACAGCTGTAGCAAGCTTACATTAATTTTATTACTCTGATGTCTGTCTCTCTGTTAGTCCTCTGACAGACTGGTGACCTGTCCAGGTGTGCTCTAACTATGACTACTGGGTCAGGCTCTAGCTCCTGAAATTTTCTGTTATTCTCATTTAAAGTATTTAAGTGCTTATGCATATGCTTAGTTGTGACACTGTTATAGACTGTTCAGTGAAAGTTTCTAAAACTAGATGAACTTGCTTCAGTGTCAGCAGTTTGAGAAAACAACTCCCTTTACAGGTGCTGATAACGCCAAGGGCACAAAACAGCTTAACCATTGATCCGTTAGGTTTCATAGCGAGGCGTGTGAAGTGTGGTAGGATCAGTTTGTAACTTCCTGGCATGACTGTGAACTGTGATGTTTGATGTGTGTTGGCTCTCCTGCACCCAGTAATAAATGGCTTGATCACAGCTCTTTCTGTGTTGCAGACTTTATTTACAAAATTCCATGATACCCCCCCCACCCCCCCACCCTCCCACTGTGAACCTGAATTGAATATTCAGAAGAAAATGAATGGATAGACTGACATTTGTTTAAATACTTCTAGAAATCTCAGCTGTTGGTGTGGTAATAATATTAGAGCTGGCAATCTTTCTTACTGAATCTCTACTACGAGTCATGTTACCTGAGATTCATTTTGTTTACCTGACAGCCTGGACAAATGTGCTGTGTGAAGGATGTAAATCAAATCAGATCTTAACTGCTTACAGTTAAAGAACCTGTTCATATTTAATTGAAATATGAACCAATATTTTTTGATTGCTGATTCCAAGAGAGTCTTTGTGGAAATCCTGTTTGGCTTTTTGTCATTTTAATTCTCTTCTCTCTTTTCCAGAACAGTTCTCCACAGTCACTGTCCACATGGGTCAGTGGGACCAAGCAGCACTCTGCTAATGTGTGGACTCTGATCAGCAACATCCAGCAAGACCCAGACAGCGTTTTCTATCTCCCAGCTGGAGTTTTTTGTTTGTCTGTGACTGGAGAGTCAGATTTTTGTTGAGGCTGGAGGAACAGCCTCACACTGGCAGAGGTAAGTCAGTTTGCAGAGATCCCTCCCACCCTAGCTTTATGTGCTAGATTTCTTATCTGATGCTCTGCATCTTTACAGTTTGTCTCTTGATTATTATTCATACACAGTAATGTGAAGTATGCTTATATCTATAACTGAACCAACGTGGTGCTCTTCACTTATGGAGGCTGTTTGAGTCTGAATGTTGGATGTTGTGCATCTCGTGTTCTCTGGGCTTTGTTGTCCTCAGTCTCTTTGCAGGATCAGAAAACAAAACCAGGAGGCGCGTAAATGTTTCTTCTCCAATTGGATGATAAGACCGTGACACGGGATGCCACCTTTAGTCTTGTGATGAAGCAAAGCTCAGGAAGAAGTGTGATTAAATGGTACCCACATGTGTGCTGCTGAGGAGGATGTACAGAGGTACCTGCAGCCAAATCCAAGCCTCCTCAGGTTAGTTGTAGTTGCAGAATGCTGTAGTACTGAGACAGCTGAGGAATTAAATGTTTGATTAAACAGATGGAAAAGAAGTTTTTTCCCTGTAATTATCACTTTTTAAAATCTGTAGCAACTTCAAGTCTGTCAGCGTGCTGAGGTCACAGAAACAAGAAAAGAAGCTTGACTTCAGAGTGTTTACAGTTTTGTCATCATGATCTCCCCTGAAGTTTATCACTATTACCCAAGCATTATGTCCACAGTACTGTAATGATGATTCTGACTTTGGTCATGGTTGCAGAATATTTTAATAATATACAATTATTTTTTGTAATTCATATTTTTTCAGTTAATCAAAAATTTACTTTGTGAAATTTGTATTTGAGAATGCAGAATGTGGCAATATATTTGTTCAATATTTAATTCATTCAGTTGCAATTAAATGAGAAAAATAAATATTCTTATAATATTTTCTTATAATTTAGCAAACTTGTGTGTGTATGTTTTAATAAATGAATTTGACACCTGTATTGAAAATACCATTGTATTCATACCGAATCAGTATGGTATCATTGTTTGTCTGTTCACTGACTGCTGAGATTAAGAGCTAGTTTGATCTGTTTAGATCTAAAGTATCCAAAGTTGAGCTCTAATGTTTCTTCACCCTTGTGTGTGTGTGTGTGTGTGTGTGTGATATCTGATTTCCTGACAGAGCGCCAGTTTGTGCTCACAGATGGTGACGGTGTGGAGAGACGGTGGTGTTTCCTCAGAAGAACTAGCAGAGTCACAAAGGGCACGAGTCCATCTCACCGCCTTGACTTGCTGACTGATGCTCGTCTGCACCGCACAGAGGAAATCAACTGACTGAGGTTTGTCCAGTGCAGTGTTATGAAATGTATATTTGTTTTATGCTTACAGAAGTTTTTCTTGACAGAGGGGCTCTACAGAGGTTAGACAAAGCAGAGAAAATATGTGCTTTACATTTTACTGTGATTTACTGGGATAATTGTTGCCTGATGTTTAGCAGGAATGGAGAAATGGAATCAAAGGGAGATGTTTTTGTAATGATGTAAGTAAATCTTCAATATTATTTATTTGCTTGGTTATATTAGGAGTGTTTCTGAGTGAGGGAGAGAGGAGGTCCAGGTAAAGTGACATGGATCAGTGGATACATTTGTCTCCCCTTTAAAGGAGATACTCTTAGAGAGAGACGATCTGAGTCATCCTTAAATGTTAGTGCTTTCAAATACACCAACATTTTTAAAGGACAAAAACGAACATCCAACTTTGACTGTAACACAAAATAAATCTTTGCATGTGTGTTTTCAAACTCTCAGATGGGCAGTATATCAGTCTTGGACTGTCTAACCTGCAGGAGCAGCATTGAATGATCACCACACATGAGCATGTTCCTGCAACATTCAGCATCTGATCTGCCATCTGTGTGCTTCTGCTTTTGGTAAGTAGAGTTGCCTAACTACAGTAACTCTAAACACATGCCATCCATTTCTAATGGCCTGGTTACTTTCTGAGCGAACACTGTTTCTTCTTCTTCCCCTTAATGCAGAAGTGTCAAATGTCAAACATTTGACACTTCTGCTGTACCTTCATGGTGACATCACCAGAGACAGCCCCGCCCACCTCAGGACCTCGCCACTGATCATGATGATTATAATGATGACAGCGAGCGGAACTAAGACTGTAAAAAATCCATGACCAGAATGTTTAGATGCTGTCTAATTATTAATGGACAGTGAGAGCTTCTTTCTGGGTTTTGTCTGGGTTTTTTTTTTTTTTTACCTCATTTGTTACTAATAAAGTTCACCAAACTCACAGTTTAAATGGTAAATGGCCTGCATTTGTATAGCGCTTTTCTAGTCCATAGGACCCCAAAGCGCTTTACACTACATTCAGTCACACACACATTCACACACTGGCGATAGCAAGCTACATAGTAGCCACAGCTGCCCTGGGGCGCACTGACAGAGGCGAGGCTGCCGGACACAGGCGCCACCGGGCCCTCTGACCACCACCAGTAGACAAACATGGGGTTAGTATCTTGCCCAAGGATATTTGACATGCAGCCAGGATGCAGCCTGGGATCGAACCACCGACCTTCTGATTAGTGGCTGACCTGCTCTGCCACCTGAGCTACAGCCACCTGGCCAGCTCCACCCCAGCCACCCCATTCCGTATGTTTCCATCTTTACCAGCTACCCTCTAACTGCAATTAAGAAAATAAACTTTAGAAATCGTTGTTTTTCTCTTTTGTAGTTGATGATAATTCAGTGAATATACTGCACTGCTTCCTTTTATTGTGCCACACATTGCTTTAGGTTTTTCAGTGTCCAGTTTGTTTTTTTTTTTTTTTTTTTTAACTGCTGTTTGAATTCTCTGTATGTTTGACCCTGTAGACTGTTTAATGGACTGCTTGTCTTCCTGTTTGTAACCGCTGCCTGTTTTTGACTAAAGATTTGGATTTCTGACTTTAACACAGCCTCTGCGTGTCCTCCCTTTGTGTCCTCTTCCTCTGTGAATGTGTTGCATGTGTCGCAGATTCATTTTATTAACAGCTTTACCACAGTGAGTTGCATCAGCATTCATTCACAGCACATTGCAGAAGGATTCAGATCAATACAGTAATCTTATAGTCAGAATTATCCTGACAGACTGCCACTGTAAATGATCTTTCATCAGGTAAATTTTAAAGTTCAGTATTTCAAAGCAGGAGTTATGAAGAATCATATTGGCATTAGGACTGTAACAATATGTACTTACAAAGTCAAATTTTTCTAACTATGTTAGAATATTGGAAGAAAATCTACTTTTAGTGTTTTCTGCATATTAATTATACTGAAATAGAGATGGCGACCCTAACTGTACAAAAGCACTAAACAACTGACAATCTTACAAACGTTATTGGCCTGAGCCGTCATGCACAGTGAGTCTGATCCTGTGCTGTGAGAGTATGACAAGTATGTTTCTGGTCAGTTTGGAAGAAATAATATCACAATGTTGATCTTTTTTCAATATTCTGACTCTTTTACAATATAAACTGTGATCAAAGCTACTTATGTTCACAGCATGTAATAATACTGACAGTCCAGGGCATTGTGGTCTGAGTTAGGGTTAGCAATTCAGACATACATAATCAATATTACTCTTGCTGGATATAACAAACACCTAGGAATGTGTATTATAATTTGATTTTCATGAAATATTCATATTCAGTATCAGTCCTTTTATATTATAACCACCCAGGCTCATGGTGGGGCAGGGCTCTGTCCTGGGATCCGTGAGTGAAAGGTAATGTACACCCGGCCAGGTATCCAGTCTGTCAGAGTTGTTTTCAATATTTCATTAAAAAAATATGAGTGGAAACAAAAATCCAACTAGGATTCTTGCATACAGGGGCGATTTTAGCCCATTTTTGTGCCGCCAGCTCCCCAATCCTCTCCAGGTGGCGCTCGGTGTGGACCCACAGCTTTTCCTGCTTGGGAAGCACCTCCACCACCTGCTTCCGCTGGGTTGCCGCCATTTCGGCCACCATCTGGGCCAGCTCCTCCCTTTCCTGGCTCCGGTAAGGACCCGCCGTGCTGCTTCCTGGTTTTCGGCACCAGTGTGGTGTGAATAAGGCACGGCGGGACCACAGATCATAGTTTCGAGCCATCTTCATTTGCTGTGGCTGCAGCTCACAGGCTGCCAGCCGCACATGAAACACACCACAACAACACACCAACCCCTGAGTCCCCGTGTTTTACCAGGCGGGCGTGATTGCGGATGCCGTGCAGGTGCGTCCGCGCAGCACTGCCGACTACGCCTCACCACAGTTGTCAATCTGTCGAGATTTGTCCAATTCTGCCGTTCAGTTATAATACAGCTGAAGGACAAAATATCGACCGACCATGGAGGTCAAAGTATCGCTGCCCCCTGTCCCTGCTGGCAGTCGTGAATTTCTTCTTGGAAGTTGAAGTAATGTATAAATATACATAAATGGAGTCATGTGAAAAAGAAAGTGTTCAACTTTCAATTGTAATGTCAGTCAAATGCATCTGATTAACTGCTCATCAGCGAGTGTGAGCACTTAAATGAAGAGCAGAGGTTTTAGTAGTTTACCCATCTGGAGCATACAGGTGTGTGTTAACTGCCACTTGTCTTGTCATTACTCATCATGCACACCACAAGATTTGTCAGAAACTAACAACAACATGTCAGGACAAACACTTCAGACAAAATGTCAAGCATGGTAGTGTAGGGGTGATTATTTGGGCCTTAGAACTAAAAAAAGAATGAATAGATACACATTTGTAATAGCTAATAAAGTTTATTTCAGAAAAAAGTAAAGTCATAATTACAACAAACAACCAAATCAACCTTGAACTGCAATAAAAATATAACAAATGCAATAACAGTATAAGTGGAAGAACTAAGAGCAACTTCCAGCAGCTATACAAGAATGGCACTCCTGGGGCCTGTGTCGCAAAGCACGATTAACGAAGAAAGTTTGATGAGCCAGAAACGTATCGACACATACTGCAGTACACTGAGCTGTGCTTTTACTCAGTGACAGATCCCAAACAACTCCATGACTCTGCTTTGTGACACAGGTCCCAAATATCAGGAGACAGCACGACAGCCTGGCCGAATGCAAACTGCATCAGGAAGAGGGGAGGAGGAAATGCTTGGTCCTCTCGACAAAAGAAATGGTGATAAACTCATTTTTAAAAACATTTTTCTCTGAACAATACATCATCACTAAATCAAAGTACAGCAGGTTTACTAGATAAAAGAAAACAGAAGAGCCAATCAACCCTCAATAAACATGGCGAGTAAACATCAAAGCAGCCACACCACTAAAAAGAAACGCTTCATTTTGTTGTACAACTTGGAAAATAATATTGCCTCGCAGGGTCATCAAAAGCAACCGGAGTCAAATGTGCACCACTACGATGAGGAACTTTGATACTTAACTGAGAAAAGTAAACATAACCAAATTCAGTATGCTCAATAGATGACAGCTTCATTGATTAGACACATATTACGCCTAGATCTAGAATAAAACAGACATTTGAATCCATGTCTGTGAAAATGCCATCCTAATCACACAAACACAAAAGAGTAACCTTCTTTGTCTGCTTTAAATCTGTAATGTCACATCAGTAATGAAACTTTGAACAGGTTCAATATAAGAAATTACTATATTACTCATTAACAACAGTATTTACAATACCTAATGTGTTACTCTTTTAAACAGAGCAGAGCTTAATGTTACACAGTTGGATGATTTGCATTTTATTAATAGCCCATGGTAGATCGAACATGTCCCTGGATCTCTTTGTTCCTGACAAGAGAGGTGGTCAATACCAGAGTTGTAAGTATGTATAAGCTATACATAACAGATCAACAAAGGGCCAATAACCAGAATATAGCATTTGTATCCTCAGAAGGCAAAGACAAAAGCTACAATTACAGATAAATGGCTACAGTTATTTTTCTGTTTTTTAACAAACGCAAGTGAGAAACTGTACAAAATATTAACAATATTGTATGACAAGACCATCGAGGATCTTCTCTTTGACCTTCTCTCTCTGAAGTTAATATGCTGTATTATGGGACTTTGGTCCAACAAACCCAGCAAGACAGTAATGTAACACATTCCTTCATTGTCAAATAAGGTGTCAAAGACTGGAAAGTGCCAAATGCATTGCGCTGTAGGTTAGTCATCGCTTAAGGAGGGAGGAAAGAACAAATAATTTTGTTTACTAAAACATAACAAGTTAGCCCTGTTACTTGAATATCTGGTGGCGTCATTTGATATGATGAATTTGATCTGAATATGTTGTAATTCAGCTACTTTATGTGATGTTTTATCCCATTTTTAGTCTTAAATGCAGCATTTGAGCCAGAAAAGTCGGGAAAGAAGAATGCAACGGCATTTTGTGTGTCTGTTGCTTAAGTATAAGAGTTTGGTTTACACACATGTAGGTAATGATATAATTCTGCATGCAGAGGCACTGAGTTCAAAGAGTTTATAGGCCTACAGAGTATATTCTCTGGACATGCTTACATTTCACTTCAAATTTGGATGTTATATTTTACAAAATTAGTACAGACTTCAAATGTAAGCATCCGTTATTCCTACGTGGTTCAATCACCAAATATATCAAATCAATCCATTTACATTATATCCATCTACTTCATATAATATATGGTGTGAACAATCCATGCAGCATATATAAAAACCTGTCTTTGATTAATACCATTATTTTTTTTCCTTCACAGGACAAATTGTTGTCCTGTCAGTTTTGGATGATGACTAAGTGGTACAAGTCACAGATAACAAATGACACTTGTGTTTTAAAACTGTTTTCTGCCAACACTGGTGAGACAAAAAAGTAAGCACTTCTGCAAATACTTTGCACTGAATGAGGCACATACTCAAGTCAGCTTGACGCACGTGCCCTTCTCCTCCAATCAAACACTGAGTTACTACTACCTCCACTATGCATAAAACAAAAAGAAAAACCTCCTCAAAAATGGCCTTGTTCCTGCATGTGACGTAAAAGTGATTCGCTGATTTGATCAAAAAGGATCACATTTATGTAACATGTGATGTCCAGCATTAGTTTCAGGCAACACTTGACTTGGTTGTAATGAAGTACTTTTGTTGTACTGAGCTCTCAGTCAACTTCAGTAAGATATATGCAGTAATACCTTTCAACACTGCAACTGTCACGTTAAAATGACAAATGCAGTAATAACAACAGCTTATTCTGAACATGACTGCTAAGATGCAAATGCTCCAAGGTTTCTGATGTGTAAACATTTCCAAGGGTTAGGTAGACTAGTATAGTACAATAGTTACTGTATTATGTCTGTGGAGGTACAAAATACACGTGTTTGGCAATAACCAGGGAGAGAAACACACAGTACAATCCCTGCATTTGGAGTGCGTGCCAGATAGAGTTGGGGAGACCTGAGGTGTATACTCTATGATTGTACTGCTATTGCATCACTTATATTAATGGAGTCTGGAAAACAAAGGAATGGGCAGAGTCTGATCCAACGACTAATTTGGACGGCTCAAGAAACGGGAGCATCTTTTATGAGGGTTCTCGGCTGTCTTTTCATTTCAATGTATGTTTTTCTAACAAATTACATCTACTGTGCTACTCTAGTGCATGTCAGTGATTACATTTCTAATTGTATACACGACGGCCATTTTACAGACTGAAAATTCATTCATTTGCACATGTTGTCAAAACTATTAAACACCAATGGCTCTGTGGTGTTAAGGCAACTATTCAAAGTTCGACAGTTCATAGCCAGCCTTTCTGGTTGATGATAAATACTAAGGAAACAATGCCGGGAATTTATTCAGAAGAGGTAAAAAAAAAAATAATAATAAAATCTGATGATCTTTGCTTTAATTAAAGACCGTTGGAGGTTGTTAAGATTAAATGTGGCTGGTTAGAGTCACAGGAAGAAGAAGCCTGCCACGTCACAGTGGCTTAGCCTACAGCTGCCCTGGATCGTATCAATGACACTGATGAGGCTTCTAGAGTGATTGTTGTTTTTTCCAGGATTATGGCAATTCATTGGATATGGCTAAGGAACTTGACTGTCTTGGGCACTGGTGTTTGGAGGTTAGGCTAGTCTCATTTGGGCACATAAGACAACAGGTACTGGGAATAAGTAAAATAAGGGGTAGGGAAAGAGATTCCAAGTTCTTCTACTGGTCCTCCACTTCAGCAAGCTCAGAATTAGAGGGCGGTGTGGATGGTTGGAGGTGGTTTGAAGTGGGTAATGGACTTAAGGTTGAGCCCTGGGGGACGTCGCTCGGAGCTGGGTCAGGAAGGGTCAGGGTTTCTGGGGCAGACTTTTTGCGGGGTCGGTCCTTGGGGACAGAGAGTGACTCAGGCGCATCGGTGCACATGGGTGTGGAGGGGGCGCTGGCAGGGCCAGTGAGGGCACAGGAGGACAGGGGTGTCTCGCTGATAGAGATCGATGGGGGAAACATCCCAATCTTCTGGTTCGTGGCCTCCTGGATGGCGCGCTCAAACTCTCTCACCTCATCCATCGTCATGTCTGGATCAGAAATTTTTTTTTATTAAGACCAGTGACAGAAAGGTGGATACAATTTTTAAGCCTTTGTATAAAATGTAGAAACATTAAGCTGGAATGTGTTAACACAGCCACACGCATACCTAGAAAATGGTAAATGGTCAGTAAAAGACTAAAACACAAAACAAACCACATATTTACAAAAAAAACATGGATAACATGAATTTTTTAGGAACCATTTTTTTGGAATCATAACTGTTAGTTCAAATTAAATTTCGTTTTTTGGCTTTGTGTGTGAATAGTTTGACTCAGAATACGTAGATCCATGAGAACATGTAAAGTCAGCTGTGAACCCTTCAGAGGAAAGTCATCATCAGTTTAAATATAAGAAAAGAGGAGCAATGGAGTAAAAAAAACAATGAAAAAGACACATACGCTTGCTTTGTCATGGATCTCTATGTCATCCAGTGAAGATGCGTTTGTTGTGGAATGCTCTTGCTGTTCATGGCAAACTTTAATGTTGGTTTTCTCATGCATTTTTCTCTCGTAATCCCGCACATCATCCAAAGTCATATCTGGAAGAAGGGGGGAGGGGTGGAACGAGGGTCGAAATGTTGGTAACTCTTCTACAACGTGCTCCAATCGAGAGACAGGTGGGGGAGCGAGAGCATTAGGTGGCAAAGGCAGGCTTTTTTCGAAGTGAAAGCTTTAGAGGTTAAGCTGCCAGCTTCCCAAGACCCAAAGAGTTTGCGGGATAAAACCAAACAAATCCGAGGCACACAAAGAGGAAAGGACTGATAAGGTCAAGGATGTTTCAAGACAAAGGAAAAGCATGAAGAGGCTGGATCATTGCAAGCATAAAAGAAACACCTGCAAAACCGATTCCACAGGCACAAAAAAAAAGAAGTCATTCCACAGTGAAAAGGTTTTATGAGTATTAAAAAAGTGCAGGCTGCTATGGTTTGAAGGTTAGTGGTTATAGAGAAGGGGAATGTTTCAGGGCAAAGACAATGGGCTCATCTACTGTATACGCCCTACAGTTAATGTGCTGTGGCCACTTATACGAGCAAACAGAGCTGCTTCTTGCACAACCACAAAACTGACAGAAACAGACAAAGGTAGCTTTCATGTTTCAGTAAGGACCACACTCGTCACCAAGGAATAAATTACCACCTATTCCTTTACTTAATTACAACCAGCCAGTCAGATGCATTGCACGCATTTTATTTTGCTGATACTTTGTTTCAGTTTTAGAATACGTTTGCGAATACTGTTTCTACTCTTTACTTTTTTTTGTTGCATCAACTGGTACATATGAATGTCTCCATTATGAAACATGAAATAATGCGGTTTAAATATATTTCCATTGTGCAGGTCTCAGTTGAAACAAACTTTGACCATGCTCAAAAAGTGCTTATTATTAGTGGGTTAGTGGTGAGAAGAGGCTCCATGCTGTAAGAGAATAAACAGGACTAGCAGTGGCCGGGTTAGCTGAAGGCCGAATGACTGTTCATGCATGGCAATGAATGAGGCAGTAAGTAAACTACAGTGATCTACAATGCAAAGTACAAGAACGTGTCAAATGCAAACATTTGTTAAACTATGGCTGTGCTACCACTGCATGTAGCACTGTGCACTATTACTTAGACAAGAAAACTAAATATTTCAATGACATAAGTTCAGCAGTGACCTACCTATCCACTCATCCACCCAGGCAAAAGCCTGCCTGTGTCCCAACAGCAGCACATCCCTAACCACCTGTAAGAAAATCCAAAGATGGTCTGAAGTCCAGAAAAACCTTATAAACTAACACATAAATAATATAAATAGCCACGCTTACAGTTTGTTAATATTCAATCCATTTACCAACCATAAGATAAACATGTGCTGTGATAAATTGCAAACATTCACGTATGTTTCAGTTATTACTATGGCAATTTACTTCATCCAATAAAGTAGAACAGAAACAAGTGGTCTTCTTTGAAATATGCATTTAGTTAAGACTTGTATGTCCATCTTCATTTTTCCAAACGTATATACAAAGACATTATTAATAATCCTTTTTTATGTTTATTTTAGCAAACTATTTTAAGAGTGAATGGTATTGGGAATAACAGCAACAGTGGGAGTTGGATTTTTTTAATGGCATTTTTTGTAATAAAAAGGAAAGCAGGACAGCATTAAACGTACAGTCGAAGTACTACAAGTTTAAAACCATTAAAAGGTTTGAGAAAGTTAAACTACACTGATCTCACGGCTGACGTCTCACCTTGTGTACAAACTGCTCAACTCGTGTCTGCAGACCCCACACCTCAAACTTTACTGTGACGAGTTTGTATGAGCACATGATGGGATCCTGCGTGTCCCTCCAGCCCTCCTGAAGAATCCCTCGTGACGTCTTCTCAGACTTGAAATATCGTAAGTCCTGCAATTGTAGAGTGATCACACATGTGACACTGTAACTGACACTGTGTCTGCAACACTTGGGAAATAATCAAAACTTCGAATTGAATGCCAGTATATAACACCTTTTCACATTAACCCTTGTCCTTGAAAAATCTCAGACTTTTATTAAACAGCTATGAAAACCTTCATTTCACTGTAAATTCTGATACTGAAAGCTTTTAAATGCCAGATAAAAATGTGTGAGATGGAAGAGTCATTTGAGGTAAGTGCAGCTCTCCAGTCCACACAATTTATACAACTGAACAGATAAAAATAAAATAAAATGTATTCCTATTTTCCATCTAGAAACAGAAGAACCTTTCCATTAGAAGTGATTTAATAGTACTGTACTGTCATCTAAATTACAGTGTTTTTACTACTGTTTCCACCAGTGTGTTTAGACCTCTCCAGTGGTGTTAACTCCTATTAGCTAACAGCCTTCAAACACACACACACACACACCTACACAAGCTCACCTCAGACTCTTTATAGTAGCGCTCCGGGATCTCATCGTAGGCGATGTCGATGAAGCAAACTTCCCTCTCCTGGTCCTTCAGCTCAGTGTCAAAGATCTGAAAACAGACGAGGTAGATTTGCCGTCGTCACATAAATACATCTCAGAAATGTACTTACTGGTCAGTGCAAGAGTTGGAATACAATCTTCCTCTTAACACTGCTTGACTTGTACCTTATCACTCTAAAGCCTCATCACTTGAACCACATGTTATTGTCTAAATAACCAGTAGAGGGCGCTCTCTCCCATGTTTTTATTGCAGCACTGCCAGTGCTGACTCAAATAACTGTATCAAATGTTGAGAAGTCATCGGCCCTCCTTCATTCTCTGTGTTGCTTTCTTATTGCTATCGGTCATTATTTCTCATGTTGAATAAAGGGACGGTTATGTTGCAGTTAGTGTTACAATTTCATAATACAGTGCAATTTATGCATGCGTCTACTTGTCGATTTATCAGTTCTTCTACAGTCAGAGCTTGTGAGCATCTTGCTGCAAGATTAAAATGTGTGAAAAAAAATCAAAAGCTTGATAAATAATAAGTTGTTTGATTTGATTTTACAGACCAGACCTCTAGAAATAGTCCTTTCTACTACAGCAGCAACACTGTGATACATCACAAACTAGACACTGTGGCACTTAAATAATTCTAAGGTTACAATTACGCTCTCAAGCTGTTCTGATAATGACTGAGAGGAAAAGTGATAAAAGAAGTGACAGGAAATTGATTTGTGTCAACAGATGAGAAAAAGGAAAAATATCTGCACTTTGTCACTCTGCAAAATATAAACAAACATCTGCAGTAATGAATGAATGGAATGTTTTTGCTTTTTTCACTTGATGCTGAATATTTTTTAACGATACTGATGCAGCACCAGCACCTAAAACTCTTAAGAGACCATTTCAATATAAAGATAAGATAAGAAATAATCAAACATACTCTAATAGACTTGGTCTATGTATTTAGCTATGAGATAATAACATTTCTAGATAGACTAACAAATGGTATTAAATGAAGACTTTTCACCTCTTCACCTAGTTCTATAAACTGATGAAGAGTCTCATGTATCAACTCGGGCGTGGTCCTGAGAGTCATCAATGACTTGGATGAGAGAAACAACTTCACGAACATAAAAAGTCCAAATGCATTCAGCTCAAGACTCCTGTGACCTGAATGACTGACAACCTACAGACCTATTTTTATTGGATTGTTTTGACAATATTAATAATGGTAATAGCACAAGCCTTATCCATCAAGTACGAGGGTAGATTTTCAAATCATTAAGATGTGATTGAAGCGCAGGCTCTCAGGTTTAATTCCCTGGATTTTACAAACACATTACATTAACGGTTTAGGAAGTAAAACCTTTTTAAATGTATAGTCTCCCATTTTCAGTGGCTAAAAAATAATTAGCACAATTGCTGAATGTATATGTAGTACAGAAAGAGGGGCTATGTAAGAGATGACGACAAACAGTAAATATAAACAGTAATAAAGCCATAGCTCTACTTATGGCCTTACACTTTCTCTGTCATCCTGTCCAATGGCAAAGACACTGCTACTTCCTGCTTAACATTAACCACAGCTGTATTCTATTTTTCATGAGACTTTATGAGACATGAGCATGTTTCATTTGTTATAAGATGTGTTGTAACTTGGGCAATCCCAAAGTCTACATTCCTTAAGCTCAGCTCTAATTTAATCATATCTGTATCTTTTTTTCCCCCATGATCTTATTATGGTTACAGCTTCCCTGTGTGAATACACTTCTCATGCATTTTCTTTTACCACACCCTCAATTCAAAGAGTGCATTCTGTCCAGGCACACCTACTCATTTCCTGTCCTCCTAACTTTCAAGATTCCTTGCTTTTCCTTTTTTGTTTCCATTCATGCTTCCTTCATATTCATGCAGTTGGCCTTTCTCTCTTTCACTATGTTTTACAGCTTAGCTTATCAACAACAAGCCGAGTGGACAAATGCAAGTTATGTCGTAAGAATGGCGGAGGTGGGGAACTCCAGGCCTCGACGGCCGGTGTCCTGCAGGTTTTAAATCTCACCCTGGGTCAACACACCTGAATCAAATGATTAGTTCATTACCAGACCTCTGGAGAACTACAAGACATGTTGAGGAAGTCATTTAGCCATTTAAATCAGCTGTGTTGGATCAAGGACACATCTAAAACCTGCTGGAGTTCCCCCACCCCTGGACTATGGGGGACAACTCTTCAGAAAGTTTGTTGAAGTCTTAAAAAAACAAACCACACACACACACACACACACAGCTGCATTCTTATCATTTCACAGCATCCTTTATAGAAACATACATAACTCAGACTGGTTACTGTTTGTCATAAAAAATGCAAAGCCTCTTGTTTACTTGCCTTAAAGATGTTATACAAAGTAGCAAAGCTGTATTATTCCATTACTAAATCTGTGCTAAATCTCTGTGTGTGTCTGTGTGTGTCTCCACAGGCATTTCAAATTGAAACCAGATATTTATCCGACACAGCTGTGATTTCTCTTTGTTTTCATCCACAAAGTGCACTTGCTGAAGGCGATTTCTGCTCTTTAAATTTCATTTAAAAACTCTTTGGTCTATCGCTTTGTCTTGTCAGATGAAGCAAGCATCAGTCTAACGTTTCATGCATGTTCAATGAGCACTGACAGTCTGGTCATTTCCGTCTTCCTGCTTTAAGGGTACAAGTGTGGTGTGTTTCAGACACAAACAAAGCACTTGAAGCACTAGGAACCATTTTCTACGTATACATCGCAAAAATCACACATCATTTTAAAACTCAGTGATCTTAACCTGTTTACCAGTAACCACAATGCATTTAAAACTATCTGTATGTGGCACACCACTCCATGATTCCTTTTTCCTAATGTCTGAGCGCTGGCAGCCTTTCATTTGATGAGTAATACCCGTATAAATGGGAATACAGAGAGTTAGCAATTCCAACAACCCAAATGAAATTAGGTGTCCAACAAGTGGAGCCGTTTTTTGGCAGACTCTTAAGGCTCATGCATTGTTGGCATTATTACATGATGGGATTGCACAGAAAGATTTTTTGCTGCCAGTTCTGCCTGGATAATTTTACTCATGTAGCCTTTGTAGAGATCTTGATTTTTTTTTTTTACCATACGTACATTATGTGCTATTTTATCTTAGACAGGGTTATCTTGCTTTACATATTTCTCTATGAGAAAGAGAGCAAACAGTCAGCAGTGTTACATTAAGCTGAGAGGTTTGCGTGGGAGTGAGAGCCTGCCTGATTAACTGACTGGGCATATGGGCTGACATTAGCTGTATGGGTGTTCGCTGGGAAACCACAAACAGTGCATTTCACGATAAAGATAAAACTAAAAGCTTCATTTTCTACTTTGTTCCATTGCGCTGCTTATGGGTCACTGAAATGCATATGCTACGGTTTTATATTAGAACAGAAAGCCCAGAACTAATGGAACACAAGGCCATTACTAATAACACATCATGAGGTCAAATCAATATAACTTGTATAGCCCAAACTCACAAGTTTGCCTCAAAAACACTTAAAAATCTCTGCAGCATGGAAAACTATTTGCCTTTAGACCATCTGGAGGAGGAACACAGGAGGCGTCCATCTGCCTGCAGAGACATTCATGCAACAGACTGCAGATGTACAGAGCAGTCATACTATACAGTGTTCCACTCAGCATGTGAATAAGAGGAAACACCCAAACCACAGTTCAAAGCGCCTATCACACGTGCACACCGTATACTTACATTGTCATTGCATCCTTTGTTGTCCTCATATTTTGTCTCTATGTGGATGGAAAACTTGGGCAGGAACGAGCACTGTGGATTAAGAAAGAAAAAAGATGCTTAACCACTTGTAAAGACAAATTAATCAACTAATGTCCGTAACAGAAGCGGTGTTGCTTTTATTATTATTCTGCATTCCAAAGCTGAGCAAAAATAGAAGCAACGAGCTTATGAAGTCTGTTCTTCATAAGGCTAACTTATTCATACATGCCTTGCTGTAACACCTCTCAAAGTGCTTTTATGAGCACAGTGTCTGAGTTGCAAAGGTTTTTTTCTCCATCTGTATGTTTATCACTGTATAGTTTAAAATGAGCTGTGACAGCGCAGTACTTAAATCTCCTTGTCAAAAGTGACAAAAACCAAGACAATTTTGCAAGCCTGCTTAAAAACTAATTTTGCATGGGTGTATTTGCACTGACTCATACATAAGCACAGTATGCTCCCACACATGAACATAGACAATATCGAGCATTCCTTCGCTGTCACAACATTGTCCTCTTTCCCCGCTTATCCCCACACCCAAAAACGTCGTGACTCACGCTACTGACATTTCTCCCTCTGCATAACAGAAGCCCTATAGCTAAGCCCAATCACATTCATATGTTTTAAATGATGTATCAGGGTTAATCATGGGTCACAGAGGCAGTTCTGATTATTGGAGAAAACTTAAGCGTGTGTGTGTGTATTTGTGTGTGTGGTTGCTATGTAAGTTGTTTTGATCATTGCAGAGACTAACAAACCCTTCTGACAGAGCTGCCACCACCGTACTGCGGCTACGCTGCATACAGCAGAAGACTGCATAATCAGTAAATGGAAAATTCTTTAATATGTAAATTTTGGCATTTTTGTACCATTTGACATGTAACAAGCAGTCAGATGTTTGAAACGAAAGACGAGCGGACACAATTTAAAACAGGGATGTCAAAGTCATTTTACACTGTGGGCAGCATACAGCTCACTTTGATCTCTAGTGGACCAGACTGCACGAGTGAAACTATGTAATAAATTGCTACTAAAAGTGCTGAAATTTTTGTTAACTCCGGAAAAATGTTTCCCCCTGTGAACTCACTGTAAAATACAAACAAACAAATTGTTGTTATTGTTTATTTAACAATTGTTCTGTGATCATCTTGCTTGATCTTAGTGCAGCCTTTGACACCATCGATCACAAAATCCTACTTAACAGGCTCAAGGTTTTGGCTGGTGTATCTGGCTCTGCCCTAGACTGGTTTTCTTCCTACTTATCAGACAGGACCTTTTCTGTTAGGACTGATAGGTTCACCTCTGACATTGCTCCCCTGACCTGTGGTGTCCCACAGGGTTCAGTTTTAGGTCCATTACTATTTTCTTTTTATATGCTTCCTTTAGCTGGTATCATTCAATCTTTTAGCGACCTGTCTTATCATTTTTATGCTGATGACATTCAGCTCCATATGTCCTTTAAGCCTCATCAGCTGGATAGGCTGTCCACCCTAGTCCAGTGCTTAACCCAGGTTTCTGATTGGCTTTCAAGCAACTACCTTGTTCTAAATACTAACAAAACCGAGACCATGATCATAGCTCCTCCTGAGCTACATTCTAAAATCAGTCAGGCTCTTGCCTCCTTCTGTCCATCTGTCAAGTCAAATATTCGAAATCTCGGAGTAATATTTGACTCTACTCTGGGCCTCGACTCTCATGTAAAATCTTTGTCTCGTTCCTGTTTCTATCATTTAAGAAACATATCTAAACTGCGACATATGGTTTCTTCAGCTGAACTGCAAAAACTAATTCATGCATTTGTGTCATCACGCCTAGATTATTGTAATTCCCTGTTTACTAGCTTGGATAAATCATCTCTCTCTCGCCTTCAGGCAATACAAAACGCAGCAGCCAGACTATTAACTCGTTCTACCAAACGTGTTCACATCACTCCCATTTTATATTCTTTACATTGGCTCCCAATAGAGTTTAGAATTCGCTTTAAAATTCTTGTTTTAACATATAGAGCACTAAATGGCCAGGCCCCAGATTATCTATCCAAGCTTCTTATAAAATACACTGCTGCTCGTCATCTCTGCTCACAGACTCAAAGTCTCTTAGTTGTTCCCCGTACACGACTGAAGACAAAAGGGGACAGAGCCTTTCAGTCTGTTGCACCAAGGCTGTGGAACAGTTTACCACTACAGTTACGTTTGCTTGACTCTGTGGATTGTTTTAGAAAACAGTTAAAAACTTTTCTGTTTAAACAAGCCTTTTGTTGATCTCTTCATATTTTATATTTTTTACATTATTTACATTTGATCTTTTATATTGTGTACATTGTCTATCGATTTTATTGTTTATTTTAATATTTATGTACAGCGCTTTGTGATTGTCTATCTGCGAAAAGCGCTTAATAAATAAAGTTTACTTACTTAGTTACTTTATTTATTACTTGTTTACTTTGGTCTAGTATGAATTTCAGTGGCAGGGAGGGGTCTAAATGCACTCCTTCACGTTCTCCAAACCTGTCCAGTGGGCGGGAGTGGAGTCTCTGCTGGGCCTATTATTAAGTACACAATACTTAATAATCTATTTTTCTATGTGCTATTAATTAAAAGAAATGGGGTAAAAAGATTGGTTCCCTTCGTTTGTTTGAAATCTACCGGTGAGGTAAACATCTTTGCCCCTTCTATCATACTCAATTAGCTCCTAATAGTTCCACAATAATATTCCACAATGATTGAGGATACTTACAGTGTATTCTTCAGAACAATGCATGAGGTGACATCGGGTCAAAGCCATGGGAGAACACAAAAGAAAACAAGTTAGTTACACATCATTAAAGAATATAAGTGAAGGCTACAACATACAAAAAATGTCTGTCAAATATCTGAAAACCCAGATCATCCCTCCTCACTAGAGTGTGTGTTTTCATTCCCTTTAATCTGTGCTCATCATCTTGTAACATCTCTTTTTAATGATCGGAATCATTAAAGCATCACAGAAATGTTCTGTTCTGGCCACTGTGCCTCTGATCTTTGGACTCCTGATTACTGCTTGCTTGTAATATTGGTGATTCACGCAGCACAGCTTATTCCACCGCTGTGCTCAATGCGGATAAAAAACACTGGCGGCTGTAAGCATGTAACCATTTGCAGATTTAAACGCGGTCACACGTGAATGAGTGACATGTTCATACTTTTTACATAGTTTTGTGTTTTGCTATCAAACCGAAACACTGGCAACCAGAAAGCTGATGTAACATCCCATTCTGGTTGACCTTGAATGTTGCGTGCGAGCATTAAGGGCACTCAGGAACTTACAATGTCTGCAGTTTTCTTTTTGACTGAAGATGCTGTCCCATGTAAATGCCATCACCTTTTAGAGTTTAAGATTGCACTTTATTGATCAACATTGAAAATCCTCCCTCATCTTTCATCTATGGCAGTCACCGACCTTTAACACTGAATTAGCATTTTGCTTAAGTTGCTATAAAAGCTCTTATTTCCAAAGTCACTGCATCCAGCTCATGATCACTGTGCCCAAATTTGCTACAAGGCTTAATGTGGTGAAACCTCCAAATGTCCCTCAGAGATTACACATGGAACTGCTGGAATCTGACCATAAATTATGACTTAGGTTGCATAGTAACTTTGATGGCTCTGACCACTTATTCACTTTTTCTTACAGTGCTGTGCAAAAGTCTTGATCCACCTC
Organism: Oreochromis grahami; assembly: GCA_029532605.1. NCBI lineage: Eukaryota > Metazoa > Chordata > Actinopteri > Cichliformes > Cichlidae > Oreochromis > Oreochromis grahami. Next base: position 25,810 of record JAQSNX010004235.1, read on the forward strand.
TCATTTCTTTATATATTGTAAGGAAAATGGGAAATACGTGCAGGTGCCAGAGTTCAAAGAGAAAATCCACACAGCCACACATGAATGGGATTAGGTTAGGTAGGTATTCTAAATTGGCAATGAGTACGAATGATTGCCCTGCGATAGAGCCACAGTGTGCCCCACCTCTCACCATATGGCAGCTGGGATAGCTGGGATAGGCCAGCACCTGATGAATGGAAGGTAAAAAGAGAGTTTCTACAATTCTAATTAGCTTGAAATTCAATATTTGGTATAACCACCTGTATTCTTCAGCACAGCCTGAACTCTCTTAAGTAGGTTTTCTTGTAAATTCTTTAAGTAGTCTTAAAAAAAAGTCCTCCTGGCTTCTCGACAGCCATTCAAATCTCTCGTTTGGCTGTTTCTGCCTTTAGTTCTGTTCTCTGCTAAGCTGATCCCACACTGCTTCAATAATGTTGAGGTCCAGGCTAATTTCTTTGCCTCAAACTTCAACTTTTCAGGAGCCTTTTTATGAATCTGTAACAAACCACTAACCTGCGATTTTAATGAAAGGCTGCAGATTTTAACTGGCGCTGCTGCCTCAGACAGTGTTACATCTACAGGGGTTCATATAATCTTTCACAACTAATTAACAGATCAAGTCATCCAAATCTCGAATACTCAGAAAAATTGCTGCTTTAAACTTATACGCTGCATGAACATTTCTTTATTGGTCTTTCTGGAAATTGTATCAGTCGGAATGGAAAAAGAAGGCTTTTAAATATGCTGCTCCTTTTTCTGGAATAATCCACAGACGGACCTGAAACTGTTGGAGCTGGTTATGATGGATAAGTTTGAGTCCAATAAAAATTTGATGCAAGAAATTATTTAAATAATGTATTAATGCAAATGATTTGGATGTTTGTGTTCACCTGCACTGAATGTCGGCTGTATTTGTTTCTTTACTTGTTGAATTGATACGTGTTATTTTGCTGTAATTTCAGCTCTCTTTGGGCTCTCAGTGACTTTTACCTAGATTAAAAAAAGGATATATGCTTTTGCACAATCTATTAAAACTGTCCATTAAAGATTCACAATCTTTTCAATTCTTGATATAGCATGAGCTGTGAACAGCATGACATCCTGAGAAATACTTTTAGACGGTATACTTACCGGTTATGGTGTAAGGGTAGTAGTTCCATGCCTTCTCTGTTACATAGAAGATTTTAGGAACCACTGCTCGAGCCCAGCTGGGTAATTTACTGCAGCGAGGCATTGAAAAAGACAAAGACAGATGTGGAAGTGTGTTAGTGAAGGAGGGAAGGAGGTTGAAACTGCTTCCTTTGGCACAGCAATCATCAAAAACTTGTTTTACGCGTGAAAGGAAAATGGACTCACAGAATAAAACAGTTGAATAAAAGAGTCCATATGAAAAAAAAGAGTGCTTCTGTAAAGCTTTGATTAAGGGGAATACAAATGGCAGCTTAGGATTTTCAGCCACTCTAATGTAATAAATGAAACCAAAAGACCAACAAAAGAACATACGGACAAAAAAAATGTTATAACAATTTATTCTGCTGATATAAATGTGGTCTATCCAGGACAGTTAACTGAAAGGAGCGCTCTCTTTTTTTATATATACACAGTTAAACACGTTCATTCCAAGGATGGCTGAAGCAGTTGGGCTTTAAGGACCTAAAGGGACCAAAAGACACATTAATGGCAGCAATGAGGAAGGAACAAGTGGTGTTTTCCCTTTTTCCCGTCAGCTGTGCAGTTGATAATAATTTTATTTCATGACATTTCAACAATTCAAATCCTCGACACTGACCAATAACTCATTCTGAGTTGAAACATCTCACAGCTTTGTTTCACTAATATATTAATCTAAGTTAATAGCTTCTGGCTTTTCCCCCTTTTTCACAAGGAATCAGCAGGAAGCAGGTTAAGTTATGTCAAGGTAGTGTCATACTTATCTCACAAACAAAATAGTAACATAAACTCTCAAAAATAAAGCAAAGCAGTATTCCTTAAATATCGCACTATTTATTAGTTGTAGCCGGAGATATTTGAGTTTTCTGAGCCTGAAAGCACTTTGTTGAAACTTTTAATCTCTGTATCATCCACCATGAGGTCACTGTTTCAGTACTCTACCAATATGTGTATTCGGGAGACTTATTAATGCATGTCTGTGCTTGACATTCACTTATCTTCGATTATGTACTTTGGAAAGCCGCCACCTACTTTGACTGACATATTCTCCAAAACAGGACAAAAATGGCACTCCGTGAAATACGTGACTGCTGTGAATAAAAAATTTGTGAATGCTGCCAGATATTCTCTCTCTCTTCCAACAAAGAGACTGACACCCCTCCTACACCTCCATCTGTTGATTTCTCCTATTCCCTCCTTCTTCTTCTTGTAAAGATCTTTGCCAGCCCATGTTGCCAAACGTGCAAGCGTAATCGATGCCTGCTTTATATTTAAAAAAAAAAAAAAAAAAGCATCCCGGTTTATCTCAACGCATCTGAGGAATGGCAACATAATCAACCAACCTTAATAATAGTAATAATAATAATAAAAACAATGATAATAAAAAAGGAAAACAGTATTCAGGTTCAATGAAATCAGGCCAAATAGTAAAGTACTGTGCAGAGCAGACTGTGAGGGCTAATGAGGCGGTTAAAGTGTGACAGATTGGCAGATTGATTCCCTGCTGGTGACTTAAAGTTAATGTTTACTTGTTGCAGCTCCAGGACGACCAGTTAAGGTAAACAGAACAGTAGCTAACTATAGTAAAGTTATGTTGTTGATTCTATACAAGCCTAACTTCCATCCATACAGTTTCTTCTGCTACACTTAAAATATAACAATATTACTTATAGATTTTTTTTTTTTACGTCTTCTTGTCAATTTGATATCTCAAGAACGCCTGAAGGGAATTTTATTGCATTTGGCAGTAGAGTCAACCCAAAACACAAACAGACTTTCCTAACAATGGTTTTATTTACTTATTTATTTACATGTTTACACTGTTGGGTTCTGCTGAGATTACCCGGGTTTGTGTGTTTGTTTGTTTTATGTGAAAGCACATCAGTTGTTTTCCATGATTATGCACCACTTACTATCTAGTAAGAATTCCTTGATAATTTTTTCACTACATATTTTATAAGACAGAGATATAAAAGGCAGCTTGAGTGGCTGACAGAGGAACGCAGCTGTTATTTCCATTGAGAAGTGAGGGTTTCGAATTAAACCACAGGGATGTTCATCAGGATTATAATATGTGGAGCTTTTGAAGTCTGCCAAACGCAGACACACATTTACGCACTCATACATTTCACTCCATCAAAATGTCAGCTGCTGTGGAAAGGTTAGTGTTTTCTAGAGCATGTAACTGCAAATGCAAACATTCATCAAAGCTGAGAGTTTAAATGTTTAGAATACATTTCTTTCCCTCTTTTTTCTCCTTGCCAGAATGACAATTTTGTTTGTGCGCATGAATGAACTGCTCTGAAATGAGTAAATATCGCTCCTTAGATATTGGCAAAATTTCAGAAAAATGTAACCAATAACAGTAAGTTAAAGAACTGCTCCACCTTAAAGTGCGGATGAAGATTATAGCCTAAGGTCTTTTTTTGTACAAAGCAACTGTTGCCTTTCATTTCTGTTTAAACAAAGCTCCAAGCAAGTGCCTTCCTGAACACTGTTGCTCAAAATACTCAATTTATCTATTTAAATTTCTAGTTCAATACAAAGCAAACCGACCGAAAATACCTGAATGGAGATCCAGACGATCTCTGTATGCTGCCTTTGCCTTCTTCATTTCCTCTGCAGAGCAGAGGTGTGCTGACTCAACATAATTAGTTCCCTGGCATAGCGAATGCTGACACGGGTATTTGTGCTCAGACAAATGGCCTACAGCATCTCTGCCTTCTTCCATTTTCTCTCTCTTGACCTTGTTTAGGCTCTGTCATATTTTTTTCCACAAAAAAAATTCCACCTTTTCATTTTTTAATAATGTATTTCTTGCTAACTTTCATTTTAATTTGTAATAATAATTATATATATTTAAATAATAATTCATTATAACAAATAAGTAATTAATCATTCATTAAAATTAAAAAAAGAACATAAAATACTGCCAGTACTGTCATTAAACAGCCAAAGATACAACGAATGGACTTGATACTTCTCAATGCTTCTTGATGCAGAGGCCATTGTGATTAGATTGTACATCTTTGCCTCAGACAAACAAGCACAATTTTAGGTTTAATCATTTTTTACTGAATTACCTGAAATTACCACATCCTACAAGCGCTCGCGTCATCAGGAAGAAAAGCTGTAAATATAATGTAGCAAGTAGTTCGTCACCAGGAAACACTGCAAGTGGTGTTTAGGCAATTTGAAGTATTTCTTGTTAAACTATATCACGATTTTAACCCCTGTATTGCTTTTTTTTTGGATTGACTGCATTTAGGAACAGGGAATTAGGTCCCAGGTGGCGAGAACAGCCTTCAAAACAACAATCCCTCAAGCATTGGCTTTCTGGTAAACTTCTACAAAGTTTAGTTCTGCAAGTCAGTGTGGGAAGTTTTTGATTCATTTTGATTCATTGCATTCACTGATTAGTCTTTTCTGTAAATATTCAACCATAGGGATTGAATTTGTTCTTTCCACTTCTTTTGAAACAAGCAAACAAAATATGTTCTGTGGACAAGAAGATTCTGCCAAAGAAAGATAGCAAACAGAAATGTTCAAGAAATGTTCAGGAACTGGTTGCAGACCAAATGACAATTAGATTAGATTAACGGTGGCCAGCATGTAAAAGTAGCCCACACACTACTAATTAATCACATGTCGGGCATTCAACTAGCAGGAAAATATTCCACTGACCTGTTGAGGTAGACTCGTTTCTCTGTGTACTGTCCTTGGCCATGTGCTGGGTCTACATACGGTTCGTTCTGGACAACCTCCACCCCTTCCCCTCGATCGCTCTGCTCATGGCTGTGTTTACTGATCATGTACAGCTGCCCAATCCGGTACTAAAAGACAAAACGTACAGACAGGGTGAGTTCACACTGTGAAGCAACCAAAACTGTGATAGAATCAGAAAGAAACACTGATATCAAAAGATTTCACCGAAAAAATTCATCCACAGTTAAATTACAAATGAAAAGGTGTGCCAGTAATATTTTTTTTATTATTTCTAAAAGCAAATATTCAGTTGATAATATCATAACACCATTACCAGAATCTAATAACACTAACAAAAAGTACAAGAAAAAAGATCCACAGTTTATGATTCATCAATGACACCTAAAAAAGAGCCTCGAACTGTGCTTCACTAACTGCACCCTTGACTCAGTCTAAAATGTTTGTTGTTAGAAGTTATCACTGCAGCCACAGAAAAGCATATGCCAAAAGCAGTTATGGTCACCTTCCTTTTAGTCAGTGATTACACATGTAGAGCTTAAGAGAACTAGATTCAAAGGGAACTCAGCAGGGCATCAAAGCACCCATGCTAACGGCAGACTTGGTTTATACACTTCTACACCTTTTGATGCACAAGTTACCTCAGGAATACGTGCATGGTAGTTTGGAGCAAGAATCAGGACTCTTTTTGTTCTGTGGATTTTAGCACTGTGGATCACCTCAGAGAAATGTTACAAGATGAAGTAAAGCAGATAAATACACTCTCTTAATCCATTAGCCTTAACATTTGAATTTTAAATTTTATAACTAATTAATAGCACATGCTATAGTATTGTGTGGTCTGTGATTTCAGTCCATTGCCAGGTGGCTGATAGGCAACATGAGGACATCCTAATATCTGATATAGTTAAGAACCTTCAGGGCCTTAGATGTAGCTACGCACCAATTTGGGTTGCTCAACTCCTGCTCATGTGGGAGTTTGTAGGCAAACAACCAGACAGGGACTGTGTTCTAGTAAGATGACTTCAAGAATCTCTACAAAGCTAAAATTATAAAAGAGTAATTAAACTCTAACTGAAGAGACACTTTAGTCAATCACAAAGTAAAAATTATATGTTTATGCAACAATGAATTCCACCTCCTTATCTTGCAGTCAACAATCTTTGTGTATTTACTGCATTTAATGTTACTCCTGATTTGACTGAAAGCAAACATAGAAAACAAAGTGAAGTCTCAGATGCTTCTTCTGCAATAATGGATCTCTGTACAAAGGTAAAAATTGCTGTTGTTTAGCAAAGCAACTCCTGTTCTATAGAACATGACTCTGCAGCACACTGGAACATTTTCAATTAATCAAATAAGTGTAGCTATGCATAAATCCAAAGCATTGTTCTGTTTAATGACTGATTTTTAAAGAGGAGGTCAGGAGCTGAGTGTGAGTGAAAGACTGAAGACGATCAAAGGATGGCAAATCAAAGAGATACCGAGGATACAGACAACTGTAAATTCTAGAGTGATTATAATTAAGTGAATAAGGAAACATAAAGGTGAGGCATAAACAGTCTCACTTGCATGTGCTTTCTGTTCTGTCTGAGCTCTTCGTTTACAGATACTAGCTTCACAAAAGGAAAGTTTGTCCTGGTAAATCAAATTAACCATATTTCTGTGGATTCGCCTGACCTTTTCCAGCCTCAGCTGTTAGCTAAGCTGTGATGTGCTGTCGAGGGAAAATGAGAGGTGCTCAGATAGTCGCCCAAACAAGCTCCCACCAGGGCTCTAAATCTTCTTTTCTTTTTTTTTTAATAAACACGCATAAAATAAAACAAAATGAAACAGTTATGTTAAACCCCTAAAGTTATTAGTGCATACCTTTCTGAAGAATGCAAAACCAAGCAGTCACAAGAGATTTCATCATGGAGGCTTTGCATGTGTGGTTATGAGAAGGTTAACTTTATCACTCGCGTGATGAATGTTTAACACGGAAGATTTTCAAACAGTTATTTCCAGGCCGCCATATTTAGTCAAATACAGTACATATGTACTTGCACACAACACCTCAAAGTAGCTGCATGGGGGTCAAATAATATACATACAACATAGTATGTTCAGCCCGTTCTCACTCCCGAGGCGTAACATCCCGACGTTTTGTCATGTCCCGCAGCGTTCCTAAGGAACGCGAAAGGTGACCTTCCACGTTGTTATGGTAGTTCCAGCCCTGTATTGCAGCCCTAAACCTAACCTTATCCCTAAGCCTAACCATAACCTTATGCCTAACCTTAACCATAACCTTATGTCTAACCATAACCTTATCCCTAACCTTAACCATAACCGTATCCCTACGCCTAAACCTAACCTTATCCCTAAACCTAACCATAACCTTATCCCTAAACCTAACCATAACCTTATCCCTAAACCTAACCATAACCGTATCCCTAAGCCTAAACCTAACCTTATCACTAAACCTAACCATAACCTTATTCCTAACCTTAACCAGCACTTTAATGAGGTGAAATAGTGTTTTCCCAAGCGATTTGAAGGGGAAAAGCGAAGATGTGTAGATTGAGTCCAAACGGTTCTCATGTGTCCGCAGTTTTCCGATGTTGGGTGCCCGAAAACGTAATATGTTGACGATTTGTCACCTAGCGTAAAATGTTGGTAGCACGTGTTGAGTATGTTAGTGTGAGTGTATATTTATGACTTAATTAGCCCAATTAACTAATAGTCTGCTGAAAACATAAAACACAACACTGTGTTATTATGGCTTAACAAACATGTTAATTCCCTGAAACTAATAAGTCTAAGTGTCCTGCTGAGGAGAGGTGATGGTCATTGTTATGCTTTTAACAGAGCTTTCAGTGGCCAACAGAGCCTCAGGGACAAGAGTGTAATCATTTGAAAAATAGACACTCCCACCAGAGCAGGACACATACACAGAGTAGGACACAGATGATGAATTAGTATAGCTTTTGATTAGTTCTGATTAAGTGTGGGCCACGAGGAAAGAAAAAATCATCCCTTTTGAATTTTAAACACTTCATACCCTCATGTAATGCTATCGATTTAATGAAAAGAAGACTCTGTCTAAGGTCATGATACATGATGTCGTCAACAGGGGCAGAAAGCCACATAAATATATGCGAAACTACAGCATGTAGGCACATAGGTAAAGTACACAATAAGCCTATTTTACATACATTTTCTGTTATGACACCAAAGCAACAATTAAATAGAATGAAATCCCCCTCTAAACCTGGCATAATGTGTTTCCCGTGCTTACATTCCTTAGCTATATCACTTTTTCCCCCCATGCATTCATGCAATCTATGCATTAAAGGTCACAGGCACAGCTGCATCACCTTGGCTCTGCATCCTCTGTGGTGGACTCATTTCATTGTGAAAGTAACACAATGACTCACATCCTTTGAGGCTGTTTGGTCCACACACTGCTCTGGGCAATGATATGTATTTGTTGTTTCACACAGATAGAAACATATGCATGCATGTGCATGCATGCACGTACATTACATCCGTGAACACACACACACTATGCACACATACCAACTAACCATAAAGATAGTTGTCTAAACACATCACTATCAGTGGAGATCTCGATACAGAAGCAGGCTACAGTCAAAGATTAAGACGCACAGGCATTCTCCCTCCTTCCACTGGTCAAATAAAAGCCAAAACGAAGTGAATTTTATTTTAGAAAAAACAAAATAAAACAAAAAAAAAAAAAAAAAAACCCCTCTGTATTCAACATAACAAACACTGGCTCAGACCAATGGTTTTGGTTAAACACTCTAACCTAGACTACAGTTTAAGATTCCTCATAAAAACTTGAAACGAGATGAAGCTAAGTTTAAAAAAAGTATTCCAACCACTACTGCTGCAGCACCGATAAACAGTAAGAAAAAAAATACTACAACTCTACAGAGATTCAGAAGTGCCTTGTACTGCGTTGCTCTCACATTAAAGCCAAAACAGTAATAATTGTGTATAAATCATAGTTTCACAAAAAACTTTCTCTCCAACGTCTCAATTTACAATACTTCCACATTTCATTTAGTTAGCTTTCAAAGTACTGGTACTGCACAGTTTTTGAATTTCAGTGAGCCATGAGGAGAGACAGGCCAAGCAGTGAACCAAACACCATATGACATTTAATTCATTACATAACATACTATGGTCAATGCCTCACATACAGCTCACGTAATTAGTGTTAAATGGACTGGCATTTAGATAGCACATTTCTAGTCTTGCTGACCACTCAGAACTCTTTTACACTACAAGTCATTTTTGAGTCATAAAACACTGGTTCAATTCTTGCAGAAGAACGGCAGATATGTTGAGGTTGGTGGGATTGAACCGCCAACATTCCAATATTCTGATTAGTAGGCTATCTGCTCTTACCTCCTGAATCGCTGTCACTCATTTGGAGTTGGGTTTCTGGTTACCTACTGAAAGTTACAGCCAATATTAAATCTCTTTTTAGCTCTGGAAATATATGATTCTAACTGTTCATGCAGCTCAGCACTAATAGCTGCTCGATGTCCATCAAATAGCCAAAGTTGCTTTCAACTGACAACAGTAATAATATAGTGAATGTAATGTAATATAGCCAACAAAAACTAAGCTGATAATAATCACAGCACGTAGCCATTTTAACAGCCACTTACATCTAAAAAGCACCACTGCTGCTAAGCCAACTTTAGCAGCAGCGGTGCAGAACCCACTAAAAAGTTCAGTGAAGTTCAATGAAGTTCAGTGAGTTCAGTCTAGCACAGGGCTGTCATGTTGCAAGATTATGAAATTCATCAGGCATAGGACATTTTTTGCACTCACAGCATACCTTCAGGACATTTTGACTTCAGGCTCAGTCCTGAAATAACCCGTGTACAGTGTAGTGCTCTGTACTTCACAACCTCGACTGAAGTCCTGAAAAGCATAACCAATCTTCAAGTGTTATGCAAGGGCAGGCCTGTTCAATCTTATGTAAACAGCACTTAGGCATTTATTTCCTTGGTTATAAAACTTAAACAAGTCAATAGTTTCATTCACTCTGCTTGTAATATGTTGACTTTCAGATAGCTCAGTCACAGACAATAAATCTGTCATGGAGAATGTGTATACGCCGTGATAGACGGGCTACCTGTCCAGGCTGTACCCTGGCTCTTACTCTATCACCTCTGGGATAGACTCCAGCGCCACCGCAGCCCTGAATTGGTTAAGCAATGAGAAAACAGCTGTCTGGATGGAATGTCCATGAGATCAGCAGTGACAATGGACACTATATGAATTTTTGGGCTATAGAATATTTTTTTGAAAATAAAAAGTTTTGTATTAACTTATTATTACAGCATATACCCAAAGCTGAATGATCTGAAGTTATTACATCAAGTTCTTACATCACTGTCAAGAAGCCATTACAGTAACATCCAGGGCAAAATGCATGTTATTTTTGCATCATGTCAGTTTTGTCTCTCCTAATCTGAGCCATGGGCTGCTTCATTAATAAAAGCTCACCTCTTCAATGAAGTCTCAAAAGCTGCATTTCTAAAAACAGCTCTGGGCTGTGGGAGAGATCGAGCCTGATAAGTTAAGAGCTACTGTAAATAATGCATATGCACTCCATTGCTTTTCTGTGCGCCACACAAAAACCCAGTGAGGTGAGTAGTGTCAACTGAAAGACACTGCAGTGGCAGAGGACAAACTAAGGGGAGCGTCACGAAGATATCTGGAGTTTTGTGAGTAATGACAAGTTAAAGTAAATGCAAGTGAGGTACTGTCACCTTGAAATAAAAGCTTTGAACGGGTTATACAAGTGTGACATCATCTTAATTCACTATTCATTTAGACAAGACATGTCCTCGTCCACTCGTTTTGTCATTGATGAGTTGTAGTTCTTCTAAAAAATATCAAGGACTAGCATACGTCAGCTTGCCCTCTTTTGTGGGTCAGTGTGATGATTTTAAAATATTAAAAAAACACCCCACCATTAATATCCTCAATCATGAAGAAGCCAAAAAGAGGCTGCCCAGTACAAAGAAAGCTTTGAACGGCAACAACAATAAAAAAGAATAAAAAAGTCTTGTACTGATTAGTTCAATAACTTGTTATTTTCTCCCTCTGAAGTAATCACTTCTGTGAAAGCTGTTCTGTTGAGGTACACGCACTCTGTCCCTTTTATGGAAATCTTCGCAGCGTGATCAATCATTTAGCTTTATGACACAGCTGGCCAGTGCTTGCCTTGCCTTTATTTGATTTGTCCGATAACAAGGCACTCTGGTTTGTTGTTGCTCATTAATCAATACTAATAAACTAGAGTGTGTTGTCATCATCGCCCCCAATTACGAGGTCCTGGGCAAGTTCACTGAAACCCAAATTCACAAACTAAGATGACTACATTCTTACAGATGTGAGACGAACCAACTACGGTATCTTGCTTGAGTGCCTGCATGTGCAAACTGCATAATCATCCCTAAATTTCCATGTAAGGAAAAGTGTTGATGGCATTGATGTTTAGGGTTGCAGAATTAATCCAATTTAATCTCAATTATTTGGATTTCTACAATTAAATGAACATGATTGACCAATATTGGAAATCTGCCAATAAAAAAGTCACTACCTGAAGAAGTGCCTGCATGTGCCATTGTCCCCTTTAAGTTTCCTGAATGTCATCTGAACACTACATCACAAAAACAAATAATACCACTTAATTATGAGTCATTATTAATTAATGTCTTTTGTCCCTTCTCCCTCCAATCAACCCAACCAGTTGTAGCATATTTCGTCCTGTTAAAAGGGAGTTTTTCCTTCCCACTGTTGCCAAAGTGCTCACTCAAAGTGGTTGTCTGATTGTTGGGTTTCTCTGTATTATTGTAGGGTTATTACCTTACAATATTAAGGGCCTCAGGGTAACTGTAGTTGTGATTTGGCACTATATAAATAAAACTGAATTGAACTGAAATTGAATAACGTACCATCGACACGAAAATCAAATGTCTGGCATAGCAAATAGTGGAAACTTTGTCCCTTGAACTTGATCAACATTAATGGAAAGTTAGTTGTGAGTGCACCACAAAGCAACAGAACTAACTTATTGAACCACCTGTAAACAGACCACAAAATGGCACTATAATGAAGGCCAAAACAAACAATACAAAGGCTGCTAACATGAATCAATCCAACATCAGCTCAGGTGTCCATAAAAGCAAGCCTGTAGAGCACGTCGGCATATCCATCAAGCCCACAAAGACGCACTGAAGTCACCAATGTAACTGCATTCCATATGGTGACTAATGAAGATAAAATAGTCAACACAATGGGGAAAAGTTATGTTATGGCTTTCATGGATATATTATAACTTTTGAAAAGTAGTGATATCTGCACTGAACATAGTAGGACTTTGCCATGAGTTTTATTTCCATCCATAAGGTACAAAGAATGGAGTGGCAGATGTTATTTTGGTGGTTCTTTCATCTAATGTAAAAGAATAATAACAAAAATATCTAGAGGGGAATCATTGCTGTGAAATAATAAAATCACTGTCATTGATATGAAGTTCTTAATCATAAAATATGAGGAGTCATTTAGCGCTAAAACATCTAACACTAATTTGCATTCAGCATGTCTGAGCTCACCCTCAGAAAACTATTATCACTTGATTATCACATAATTTCAAATATGGATTCTTCTTTTTTTCCTCCCTTTTTCCCCATTTCACTTATACTTCACTTTTCTTCTGCCCACTTACTGCCTTAAAGAAATAACATAAGCTTTGTCCAAACTGTAATTTGTAATACTTAAAGACACCATAAACAGAAATGAGTCATTAACCAAAAAAGGAGTACTTCTGCTACCAGTTCTAACGGCTTAAAGTGTCTAGACTCAGACATGCTTCTGCAGTGGCAATACTGATAAAACAGTTGATCCTTGTATCGTCTGTTGCTGGGAGCGATTGGGAGTGGACATCGGATAATGAGGGAGAAAGATAAAAGAGAAGAAGGGAAAAAAAGGGGAGGGATTGTTGAAGAAAGGGACAGGGAAGGGATAGGGAGTTAGCAGAAAAGGAGAGAGGGGGTGTGATTAGCAGCGTATGTCACTCTGTTTCCAGGCCTCTGCATACACAGTAGAGGGAACTGAAATGAATGAGAGCAATAAATCAAGACAGACAAGAATGGATTGGGGAAAACATAGAATTATTAACTGTCTGAGAGATTATCTTCCTCCTGTGTGACAACATCTCTCATCAAAGATGTGGAGGTCTTGAGTACTTTGGCTCCGCCTTCACCCTCAGAACAACACAGTGATGAAAGATCTTGAACTTAGCTTTTAATTAAAGATAAGACTTAGGCTGCCGCACTTAAACAAAAGACCTACTGAATCAATTTAGCATGAAAGCTATGTTGCTGTTAAGAATGAGTTTAATTGCGCTTAAAAAGACTAAGTGTAAGAGCAACAGAAACATCACAGAAAATTATTTTGTCATTGTAAGAGGCATGTCATTTCTTTGGCCTTTTGAAAACAAATGTTCAGCAAAAGGTCAACAGTTGGATTTTGAGTGTCTGCAAAGCTCTTGCAGATACAGCAGACATAAATAAATAGCTTGATATTATGATGTTGATGTCCAGTCAACATCATCATTGGCACAAAATAATGTTACAATTGTGACGGCCAGTGGGCTGGCCTTGTGTTTTGTTTTTTCTGTTACCTGTTTCCTGCAGGTAGGTGGAGCTGACCCAATTACAGATGCAGCACACCTGAGTAGGCCAGTCCCAGGGCATAAAAAGACACTTTGACTGAACCAGCTGGGTCGCTCTTGCTCTGACTGGCTCTGGTCTCTGGCTCCCGTCTTGTTCATTTGGAAGTTCAGTTATGGCTGTTATGTCCTTTAAGTTGTGTTTAAGTTACTTTCTCTTATTCCCATTAAATATGTCTTACAGCCTTTAAAAGCCTGCGTGTGGTCTCCCATTTGTTTGTCACTTCCTATGAGCCGGATTGTGACACAATATAAACCCTGATTCATTAATACCACACATATTAGTTAAATTTCCAAATTTTTGATTAATAAAGCTGAAAATTCATTTCAATAAACATAATTAAAGTATCTATATCTCTTACTATGTAATAAATACTCAGTCCACCTTTGCAAACCTGATTTTAAATGATGGAGTTTAAAAAACGCTATTATCAAGCAGTTTACTTACCCAGACAGGATTTCATTTATTTCATTTATTCCATGATTCGTTTAACTGCAATAAAACTAGGCACACGCTACAGTATCAAGCTCAGTATCAAGCTTGCTCTATTGAGTTGGCTTAAAGAGCCTGACAAATGAGACGAGTTTAAATCTACAGCACACTTTACCATCGTTGTGTAATTAAGATGAATCCCATTGTTCAATTGAACCACATAATACGCTAGTTTAAATTATACTTTGCTTTCCAAGCACAGATTACTGGTTAATCTGATGGAGTGCAAATTATGTTTTGCAGAGAAAATGAAATTTGCCTTCACTAATGAGACACACGGTGATTTATCATAAGCTGAGTAAGATAGAAAGGTGTAAGATGGAAATATGTAGCCTTGCCAAACACCAGACTCCCATCAGATTGAGACAACAATAACTCGAGAAACTTCGCATTAATAACACAAGGTCGCACTCGCTAAAGTGAGACGACTTTTTGTTACATTCAGAAATCTATAAATCTTTTAGATGTTTTTTTTCCCAGAGCAAGTAAAATGACCTTCCACATAGAGCTTCTGACATTAGCCAAATACTCTTCTAAATGAGTATGCAATCAGTGAGCACATAATTAACCTGCAGTTTAACAAGGCTGCTCCTCGGCAGCCTTGTCAGCACACCTCTCAATTTGAATGTCAATGTGAGGTAACAGTCCACACTAAAAGCTCTGATAATCACTGTGCTCCACTTGCACAGGGCCATGTTAATGGCCTCTGGGAGTACTGTGGCAGCCAAAACTGAGAAACCATTTTGTGCTTGGCAGGTACTACAACACTGACAACTTGTAAGAGCAACTTGGAAAGCAGGGTTGTGAGCTAATTTGCTCAGTGTGTTTCTCTTAGCTGCAGGGTGAAAGAGCCTGTGAGGGGAAGTGTAAGTGTAAATAGTGACTGCATATTAAAGACCTGTGATTATGTAGGCTTCAATGTGGGTTACTCACTTTGTGAATACTATTGGGATCTCGACAAAACTAAGAGTTTAGTGTAACTCCCGTAGTTAGTGATGCACCGGCTGCAGTTTTCTTGGCTGTTTTCCAATTTTTTCGTAAGCATGAGCTGCAGATATTTATTTTTCCAGATTCTAATTTTCAAAAGTACGTGCAAACAAAAATCAACTATTATTCAATTGCTCATCATCCCAACATTTTTTTTTAAAATATGCTGGAATCCACAGAAGTCATTCACAGTTGTCCGGTATTTCATTGCTCCATTTTTACACAATAAACAAAAAAAGTGTTTTTTTTCTTCCTTCTGTTTTTCAGCTTTGCAATTCAGCACATTTAGATAATTTTGCTCTGGGCTTTAAAATAATTTAATTTAGTTTTCCAGTTCTCTTAACCCGTAAGAGAAAATGTCATTGTACAGAAAAATCACTAAGACGACACATACATCCGGTACACACACATAGAAATACATACATCCACAATCCTATACTGCTGCCACACCCACGGGGCCATCATTTTGCCGTTTCATTACAAACAAACTAACAAACTCACATTGAGCGGCAGACACATGCAGCCCTTCTTGCCCTGTTCTGTGCGCATTTAATCAACTGGGTGGCAGTGTGCACTGCTCTGAGCTGCACTCTCCAGATAAGATTATCCTTTAGCTGTAGGCCTGACAGTCAATAGGTTAGACAAGGGGCATAATTAGTGTTTGTGTGTGTGTATGTGTATTAGGCCAAGGGAGAAAGGGTAAATGAACAACACAGATAAAGATGGTAAAAATAGAAATTGAGTGAATAAGAGAGAAAAGCACAAAGACAAGTTATCAGTGTTGCCCAGCAGAGCACTATAAACATGAGAAATCAATGTGAAGGATGCAAACACATCTGCAGTGCCATCTATGCTTCTGCTTCTCCTACCTTCTCTGCTCCCTGTTAAGTGGGCACACGGAGAATGTGTACTGTGTGTCTTTGTTGGTAAGAAGTAATTTATTTTCTGCACTTGCACTTGTTTACAAAAAGGGGTTAACAAAGGGGTTAACTCGCAAAATTGATCAAAATTATGAAATGAATTTTCGAATCCGTTTCGATTCAATGTTTTGAGTTCAAAGTTTCCTGTTATTTGGGGGCAGTCGGTAAATGTTCTCGATGTGTGCCGAAGTTAGAACAGCGGTGCTCTTATTTCATTTTCAGACTATACGCTGTTTGCCTGACAACCTCAGTCATCAGTCAAAACAGAATGATTCACAATCAATTTAATGCCATAAACAAGGTGCAACATCCATCTATGTGAAAATGTTGACATTTTTCACATTGGCTGAAGTGCACGGATGGAATATTAAACTATAGAAAACAGGAAGAATGGAACAAATGTCAATTCCATTAAACCCTCCTGAATTATTGCATTTAAAAGGTAATTATTTAAAAATGCTTCAGTTGTTGTGCATTGGTTTCAAAGGCTACTGCCTTGACCTTTAAGTAAAACAAACTGAGCTGAGGTGTCCACCTGTGACTTAACCTGATACCTGTCAGCTCCAAGTTCCCACTAATGTGGGATAAAGTGCTGTCCAGCTGAGGCATAGGACCAGGATGCACATCTTGCTGCAGACAGTACGATTAATCACCCAAACTATTATTATTCATCATATCATCACCTAAGCAGACAGGCCTTAGCACCCAGATGATGCACTGTAACATTTATACACACAAATCCAATGCCAGAGACAGTTAGATGGCTGCTTTGCTGTGGCTAAGATGATGGCTCTGGCACAATAAAGAAAATGAAGAGTCATGGAAAGTACTGGACCAGGAAATGTTTCGCACTCGACTAGTATTTTTAGATAATTGTTTTTTCCAGTAACAGAGGCTGAAGCATTAAAGAGACGCCAGATATTTTGGCTGATATTTCCACATTAAAATGTCCCTAATTCAAATGCTGGATTTCCTAGATAATATTACAGCTATCTGGACAGAAAAAAGTTCAATATAATAAGGAGAGTTGAGTCGAATCCCGAGGTGGGCTGGGTGAAGGTCATGGTAGTGTGCCATGAATTGCAGTTCCTGTCACATGAAAATAGTGCACTACAGTCTCTAACGTCACTAGTTTGAACACTGCTGTTCATTTGACTGTGTGTCTGTATCTGTGTGTGTGTATGTGTGGTAGTAACGTCATATTTTGGCAGATTAGGGCAAAAAAAATTTCACTGTGTTTACTATATTTAAGTGTACTCGACTCGCTGTTTGGTTGGGTTAAGGCAAAACTTCAAAACTACTTTTTTAGGTTTTAGTTAAAAATTCACCCTTACAAACCATTACCACATGCATAAGAGATTCATTTTCTTGGGGATTTAATTCTTTTTTTAAAAAACTAGGACAGTGCATGTTGCTAAATATCAATATAAAAATACGATAGAGATATTTAGCAACATTGCAAATTTATATCCGTGACCTGCCTGTGGGTAACATAACAAAAATATCGACCATTACTTGATAACTTTAGTTACTAAAAACTACTTGGCAACTAGAGCAGGTGCTGCAATGGCTACTTCCTGACCCAATGATTAGAAAGGGAATCAGTCTCGTGTACATGTAATGTGTCACTACAGTCTATCAGTTTAATAAGGGATGATACAACAGCAGAACCTAGTAAGTTAAGCGAGAGTGTATATTACCTAAAATTATTAGCAGAAACTCTAAATTAAATGTGTTGTTAGTCATTCTGTCTATGGGTGATTTATACCAGAAAAAGGTTGGCCGTTGTCTTTGCCTGTTCTAAGACCAGAAGACATCAGCAAAACATCAAAATAAACTTCTTCTGTGCTGTGTTCAGTCCCCCAGAGACATTTGTGATTCTTAATTGCAAAAATGTAATTACTGACTATTCTGAACTGGCCTAAATAAAATACATTTAATATTAGCTTGCAATTTGCATGTCATAATACGGTACTCTATCCCTTTACTGCACGTTAATCACACTCCTGTAAATACTGGGGTAGAGAATTGAAGATTATCACTGGAGCAACACAATGTCAATATTGTATTGTGGTTGCTGATTGGCTAACTCTTTGGAGCATAATGTTTTGTGTCTTAGCTAATAACGGATTAGAATGACAAAAATAAGTAGATTAAATTGATGTTAAAGGTTACACTGGGCGCCGGTTTAGTTCAGTGGGTAAGGAGACCACCACCTGCTGCATGGCAGGAAAGCAGGGAGGGAGATGGGACGACACGCAGCAAAGGGCTGCAGATTCAAGTCCGACCGACTCTCTCTTTCCCCGCTATCCTGTCTATCTTCACTTACTGTCCAATAAAGGCAATAAGCCAAAAAATAATATGAAAAAAGGAGGACCTTACCCCTTTGCCCGGCTTTCAACTCTGTCGAGATATTTAATCAGAGTCTCAATAACGGCTTCTTCAAAAAAGGCAGGAAAAAGCCTCATCTCATGTGGAAAGAGAGAGGGGAACTGAGGAGAAGCATAAATCACGATGGAGGAAGAGGATGCAGATAAGGAAAACTGTTCTTGATTCAATGGATCCTCCCTCCTTGTCCTTTCTAGCCAACATAGGGACTGTAAATCCCCCCCAAAACTTGAGAGGATGTAAACAAACCCTTAGCTCTGTTTCAAACCTGAGCTTTTGCTGGGAGACACTGTCACCTCACAACAAGTTTATGTTAGGTTAATTGGTGAGTCCAAATTGGTTGTAGGTGTAAATGTGTCTGCCTCTCGGTGTTACAGCAAAAAATCCTGGCACAACTTCACCTGCTTCCAAGGTGCATGGAGAAGATGAAAGAATTAAAAAAGCAGGAACTCCAGCAACACTTGAGAAACGAAGAACAGCTTTAATAATTGACCAACGCGTTTCGGCTTGTGGCCTTCATCAGGGTCATAGTAAAACATTGTAAAAAAAAAATAAAAAAAAAGCTTAAATACAAGACAGGAAACAGAAAAAAATTCAAATTAACCAGTCAAAACTTCACAGATAGGTCAGCTGACATATCATAGGTAGGTATTGGTTAATTGGTTAGGTCACACCCAAGTAGATGTTGGACTAGAACATTAATGATGAGGAAGAGAGGGGGGTGACATAACCTCCATATGTCTGAAAATAATACATGCATGAATAGCATAAAAAGGATACTATCTGTGAAGTTTTGACTGGTTAATTTGAATTTTTTTCTGTTTCCTGTCTTGTATTTAAGCTTTTTTTTTTTTTTTTTTTTTTTTTTTTTTACAATGTTTTACTATGACCCTGATGAAGGCCACAAGCCGAAACGCGTTGGTCAATTATTAAAGCTGTTCTTCGTTTCTCAAGTGTTGCTGGAGTTCCTGCTTTTTTGCCTCTCGGTGTTAGCCATGTGACAGACTTGCAAACTGTGCAAAGCTCTCTAGACCCCTCGCCATTGATTAAGTGGTAAAATGGACAGATGGATGATTATCAACCAAATCAAATTCTCAATTGTATATCTCCAGAATCTTGCAAAAGAACTTTGTAGAATCTACACGATTCATCAGAATTACTAGGATTGATGTTGTTTTAACCATAAATATCTCAAGTTTATTGGCAATCCATCCCATAGTTTTAAATAAAGCAGTGTATTCACAGCTCCTGATACACATATACCACTTGTAAGTAAGATTACCAACAGCACCAGAGGACTTTATACCATGAGAATAGCAAAGAAATGTGGATTGGCTTCAATACTGAACTTGGCTTTAACCAGTACAGCACTTCTGGTGAAATACAAATTTTTAGGGTTAAATATATTAGGAGTAATGTATACAAATGCTTCCTGCATTTCTTGTACAAGAACAAAAAGCTGTGATTCTAACGGTCATGGGCGGTTGCCATGAGAGGGCATTGAATCCAATTTTAGGGGGCATGAAGCCTGTGTGGGAGTAGATGAGGTGCTGACCAGGACACCCTTGGTGTCATCTGAGCTTGTCAGTAACTATAAGCTTCTATATTGCTTCCAAAAAAAAGGGGGTTATCTCTATCTATATAGTTCCGTTCTCTATAACTTACTATAATCATGTCATCTGTCTTCTGTCACTTCATTCACTCCACTAATATGTCTTTTCACCACTGCCCTACAATCTAATTCGATTTACTTCCATGTCAGTGAAACTCTGAATCTGTTTTTCATTTTCACACATCGGTGCTTTGCTCTTCACACTGTCACTGTGCAGATGGTCAGATTTCTTGGAGTTGTGAGAATTTCCTGAACATGGAGAACAATAGTTCATCTTGACATGTTTATTTTTACTCTCCAGACTAAAAGAGCTAAACGTAATGTATGAGCTGCAAAAACACATAAATGTATCCATATGTGAAAGCACTTCCTGCTCAGAGACACTGCACACAGTAGCCAAAGAGGTACTACTCCAGACTGACTACAGAAGCTAGACAAAGCTACAAAGTGACAATGAACAGACACTGCAGAACAAAGGTTTAGAGGTTTACCTGCTGGTAATGTCTTTTTTCCACTTATAACAATACTTCTTACATATAATTATCTTTATGTAACTAACCTTGTAAAATGCCATGGTTTTCTTCTGAGTACCTAACTTTTATTTCTCTTGTCTTTACAATTTACCGCTGTTGTTTCAACCCTCTATGCTAATTCTCACCAAGTACACCTTAGAATTAGTACTGACAAGTGAAAAATAATAACTGAGTTATTACTGTAATATTGTCACTGTAATAATCAAAAACAGGTTTTGAAGCGGTACACCGAACATAAATAGTGTGAGACCGAGAGTGAGCGCGAGCACCCAGCAGAGTAAGAAGCTGAGATTGAAAGTGTCATCACATACTGATGTAGCCTGGTAGTCCCTGGTTCTGTTGGAGGTTTCTTCCTGTTAAAAGGGAGTTTTTTCTTCCCGCTGTTTCCAGTCTGATTGTTAATGTTTCTCTGTATTATTGTAGGGTCTTTACCTTAAAATATTAAGTGCCTTAAGGCGACTGTTGATGTGATTTGGCACTATATAGATAAAACTGAAACTGAATTTAAAATGTAAAGACAGTAAGCAGAGAAAATCTGCCAGGGAATAATTTCTGCCAATCAGCACCTGTAAATCCAGAAACATCATACTAATGACAGTCATTCATTGCTGACAGTGCATCTATCTCTAACTAACATCTATCTCCCTCCAACAAAGATAATATGTGTATTTTATTATTTCCCCAAGTGCCATAAAACCTCTTTAAAGAGAGACTTTTTCCTCCGGAGTGCAAAATGTGTGTATATAAATTAAAGTCGCTGTGAAGTAATATTTTTACTGCCAGACAAGACGAGAAGTTCAACAGCTTACGAAATAAGCATTATATTTCTATGTTTTGCAGATGTCCAAAAGGGCCAATATTATGTTTATTTTCAACTCCATACTTGTATTCTTGGACTTGCATCTTTGCATGAGTCACAGTTCAATTGAGAGATGGTTTTATGCCCTACGCTGGGGACTCGACTGTTCTAGCAGAAGTCATGCAGAGTAGAAACACTGTCTAAAACTGAGCCTAGATATAGACACATATACATATACACACACACACACACACACGCACAGTTTCTATAATAGCCCTAAAGTGATGGCGATGGCTGAAACGTTACATTTTTCAAAATGAATTGTCAACTTGAAGCAACAAAGAATCCCCTGAGGCTTCACTGTTCTCTCGTATTTCCTTGGCTATACATTGCAGAGTGGGCTGTGTGCTCATTTAAGATAATTTGCCACTATGCTTTCTCTTTATTTAAGCATTATCATTGCAGTGTACTACATGTTGAGGGAACTAATATGAAAGCAATTCAACAGAATTTTCAAAGAACAAGTCTGCTGTGGAAAACACAGTAAATCACAGGCCTCCAGCATATAGGCAGGGTATGAATAAAAGAATAGCAAGAAGCCTGTGTGCGACTGCTTTTGTGTCTGAATCCGTTTAGTGTTTATGAATGTAGTGGCTGGGGTGTAGGAGTGCAGGTGAATGGTTTGTATTGCACTGGGAGGTTGTAAATATGAATGGTGGATTGAGAGAGTGAACAAACATAACTTAAATGAAAAGGTCAGGATGGCTGATAGCAGCTTTGATGGGAATCCCCATGGGGGTGTGTGTGTGCGTGTGTGTGTGTGATATCAGCAGGGCCACTCACTGTACTATTTTTAGCCTTGCTTGTTGAGGTTTTACTTCATCATTGGGGACTAAAGACAATCAATTTCAGTGCCTCCTCCACTTTCCCTTTCCTTTGTCTTTATCCCTTCTCCATCTCACAGTTTTTTCTCATATTTACCTCCATCTCTAAGACTTAAAAAACGTAAATGTTAATCCTGTTAAAAAGCTGTAAAGTATATATGTAAAAAAGAAGTCTTAACATTAGAGCCAGTTTCTCTAGCTTAGGAAGGAAAACAAAAAATGACTATTAAGCTGATAACATCTCAACTACAGCTGATTAGATTAATTAAGCTGTTAAATGTCTGATTAGGTCTGAATGAGATGCTGTGAAAATCTGACAGCGAATAAAATTGAAATAACAGTCCTTTGCCAGGGATGAGTTATTGATTTCCAGGAATGAAATCAGGAAATTTATTGGCACTTTAGCAAAAGCATTTATCCCTCTAAAGGTAAGATCCATCCATCCATCCATCCTCATATCGCTTTATCCGAGGTCGGGTCGCGGCAGCAGCCTAAGCAGAGAAGCCCAGACCTCCTCTCCCCAGCCACCTCCTCCAAGAGTGCTCATTTGGGAACACCAAGGCGTTCCCAGGTGAGCCGAGCACAGACTCCGAGCGCGTCCCTGGGTCCTGCCCCGGGGCCTCCTCCCGGCTGGACATGCCCGGACACCTCACCCAGGAGGCGCCCAGGGGGCATC